>CANXYC012037255.1:0-87427 GCA_948193065.1 Aleurites moluccanus | reverse complement strand
GATCCAGTAATAGGTTTGTTAAATTCTATTATAGATCGTTTGGACTCTCTAAATAATTCTATAAATAAATTATTTAAAAATTTAGAAGAATTGACTCTTAGACAGAGTGAGTTTGAGGAATTTTTCCTTGAGAACAAAGGCCCTTTAGGACTTGTTGCTAGTTTTCGTTATCACAACGAACATAAAAAGTTGAAAGAAATCAGAAATAAAAGAAAAAAATCCTTTAAAAGATCTTTAGGAGTAGCTCTCTGTAATTTCGCCTCTGAACAGAGCAATTAGAGGGAGGGCAGACTCACCTGAATGGTATCAGAGTCTAAAAGAGAGGATTTTTGGATTTCTTTGAAAGAAAAATAGGACTATGATTAGTATAAATAAAGTCATATTCACTGTTTCGTTTAAAAAAAATTATTCGAGTGTATAAAAAATAAAATAAATTATTATTTTATCCTTAAAATTTATTATAATTAATGGGATAATTTCTTTTTTATCAACTTAATTAAAAATTCATGTATATTGCCAAACTAATTTCTTCTTTTTTATTATTTCATCCTTCCTTCTATATATATTTTTTAAATTTGATGAAAAAATTTAAGATAAACTAAAATTATACCTATAATACCCTTCTCTTTGTTCTATTTCTTAGAAAATAAGACATTTGCCCCAAATCCTATTAAAATTTATGGATCCATATATACGTAAATTTATAAGTGGACGGACATTAAAATTCATTTGCACAGAATAAATTAATTTGTATTAGATCCAATACTCACTCACTTATATATTCTTTATTTATCTTGTCATTATTCGATGTGTGATATTTTTTTCAACTCACTCCTTAAGTATAACAAGACTTCACCCATACCCAATAACAACAAGATAGTTGACACTTGCTTACAAATAGACCGACTGACATCTCTTTTTTAACTTCGATCCGGATTGACATATTATCAATCCAACAACAGAGGGCTTAAACATGGGTCTTAAGATCTAACCCAATTGGACATAGAGCTTTGATATCATGTTAAAGTCCATGGGTTCGTACATATGTGAGGTTATAAGTGGGTAACTGTTGAAATCTACTTGCACGAAATTATTGGTTTGTGTTAGGTTCAACACTTACTCACTTATCAATCATTTATTTATTTGTCATTATTCGATGTGAGATATTTTTCCCAACAAATCTCACCTACAATAAAACTCGATGCCTGCTGAAGTCTCTGCGCCTCAATGGAGCAACGTCACTGGCAAAGCTAACCCTAATAAGAACTCTGTCGTTGCCATTCCTTGCAAGCTCACTATCACATTGCCATCGCAACACTATCCGTGCTTGTTCCACCAAAAGTTAAACCATCGAGCTTTTATTGGGTAAAAGAGCAGCAAAAAAAAAAAAAAAAATGCAAGCAACTATATTGTCAGTGTCATAATCATTAGTTTCTAGAATTTTTTCTGCAACAACTCTTTTGCAGAAAGTCTCTCTTTCTCTCTTCACTTCTCATTTTCAAGTTTGCATGATGACTGATTTTGCTTCTTATCCTTTCAAGAAAATCCAAATTTAAAATTTTTAAAGATGCAGGCCTAAGAATTCTGATGAAATTTTTATTTGAGGTTTTAACTAAAAAAGGGTAGAGATAATTTTGGTTAGCACTTCCTCAATCAATTTTCATCATTCTTAGAAATTTTAAAATTCTTTTATTTATATAATATTATAACATTTTGAAAAAGTCAAATAAATAACAGTACGGTGAATCCAATAATTGTGGTACTATATACGCAATTTTCTTGAGGCCAATGTGCATACGACTCCAACACAACATCACAAACAAATTATTATTTATTTGAGTAAGATAATGATGGTTACTCTTGAGAAGTAGGTTTTCCTTTTGCTTAACTTTTCCCCTGAATCCCCCCAAGTTCAGAGCAGGTGGAATATTCAAAGTTTCCTCAAGCTTCATATATTACTGGGTATATGTCTAGTTGGTGTTTTCAAAGAGTTGTTGAACTTCCATAGACCTACTAGTGATGCGACCAATATGTTCTGATATCTCAACATTTGAAGTAGGTTCCCTCCTCTTTGGGAAAAGTAACACTTCTCATTTTGAACACAAACATGCTTCATATTCATATGGTGAACCTCTAAAGGTTGCCATTGAGTCTAACAGATCCTAATACCCTAGAAGTTTGTATAGGAGACTGTACGGATGTAAGTGAATCATAGTAATGGATAAGAAGTTAATTGAAAAATAAATGAGTCAAGTTAGTTTAAGAAGGTATAAAAAGAATATTCAAGGATAATTTTTACAGAAGAATTTTAAGGACGATAATAGACAGTATTAACGGTAATGGATTTTTATAATATTTTTAAGAAATTATTTACTAAAATTTATTGAGGATGCCTTAAATTAGGATCGTAAATTATTAAGAAAAAATAATTTGAGAATTTATATGAAGTTAGAAAGGAAATAGATAGTAAAGGAAAAGAAACTAATAAGAAAAACCTATTTTGAGATAATTGTCGGTTCTTGATTTCTAAAAAATTTTCGACAGTTAATTTATTCAAATTTTTTTAACATGATTTTATTTAAATGAATTATATTCCAATTAAAAATAGGATGGAAGTAGTATTAAGAGTGATTAAAAATGGATATGGAATAGAAGAGAAATTAAGAAAACGTAAATTTTCAATTTACGGAGTTTTTCCAAAACGAGTTTGGTATAAAAAAATTTTAGCTGTAGAGATTGAGTTATTAAGTTGAATTGAGATACCAAAGGTAATGTAAGGTTCTATAGGATTTTAATGGAAAGAATTTATGGACTCAATTGAAAAAATTAAAAAGAATTCTGGTAATAATTATAAATGTGAAAAATTATGGGCAAAACTATAATTACCCAAAGTTATGGGACCTACCAAGCCAAATGTTATTTTAATCCACAAAATCTAGAATTCTCTAAAGAAAAATCCTTGGAGTGGCCGGCCCACATGCTTGAATTAGGAAAGATTTTATACAAGATATTTATACTATTTAATCTTTCATTCCATGGAAAATTACCAAGTAATGTAAAATCTAGAATCTTCTCCATTTTTCAATATTTTCATTAGCTTAGTTTAAATAGGAAGGAGAAGGATAGATAATGGAACATCTAATAGACAAATCATCCATAGAAAAGTCTCCAAAAATATTTTCGCAAATTTCCTTCCATATAAACCAAATGTTTGAGTAAGAAAAGGTTAGATAAGAAAAATGATCAAGGAAAAAATTTATGAGCTTGTTATTCTTGGAAGAGAAAGGAAGAGAGACTTTATCTAAGATAAAGTATAACTAGAATAGTTAATGAATTGAATTAATTGAATTATGTAATCAAAGGAATATGAAAGAAGTTAAAGGATGAACTAGAATTTTAAAGAATTCTAGAAACAGTTTAGGTCAGAAAGTTATAGTTCAGATTTTGTGGACTTAATGAATGAATTTGGGGAAGTAGAAAACATAAAAGTTGTAGGTATGTATATTATGTATATGTTTGTAAAAAGAATTTATGAAATTCGAAGTGAATAAGGAGATATTAAGTAAAGACTATGACTGGCTCGGATATAGGATTTCTTAAAATGGCTATTGTGTTTTTATTTTGGAGAACGTTAGAGACTGAATTAAGCAAAGTGTTAAACATGAAAAGTATTCATTTATATCTTATCTAGAGTCCTGTAAAAGATTTTTAGTTTTGGATATATAGTTTAAGAGATATTAAACTATAAGCATTACCTGTCTAGATTGACAGACAAACATGAAAGGAGTATTGTATTCTTTGTATATGAGGACATTGGAGTCTAAATTAGGAAAAATGTTAAACATAATTTTTTTTTCTTTATATATGATATAAGTTTTATAAAAAAAAAATCATTTAGATAAATACGGATTGAGTTATAGGCACAAAAATAGAGTTTGCTCAGATATGAACCGTAGGACAGTAGGTATAACTTTGATAAATTATTGAGAATGATGTAGTTATGAGATTGAGCTGAAATTTGAATAAATAGTAGTTTCATATGTCTAGTTTAAGTAAAAAAAAAAAGAATTGAAGTAATTGGATAAGTGTAGAGAGAGATATAGGAAACAAAATACAAGCTGCCAATAAGGGTTTTCATATAGGTAAACCCTAGAAATTGGGGATTTTAGGAATTTCTTGAATATAAGTATAATTAATGTAATTTCATATTAATTGGTATTTAAATTGAAATTAATTAAATATGTAACATCAAGAATGAATAAAAATTATGATGGGAACCATGATTGCTAAAGCATTGGATCAAGGAAAAAGAAGATGAGAAATGTAAGGTTAAAGGCTAAGGTGAGTTAACTATACATCATTGTGCTTGTTTTTTTATCATAACATGATTTAAGAATTTAAATAAACTTTATTCCTTGATGACCGAATGCTTCTTTGTTATAGCCATTGAATAACCAAGTTTAAATTGATTTATTGCTATAGAATTGTTATTAAGATTGAAATGCTTATTGTATTGTTCACCTTGAGAACCTGAATTGTGAAATCGAAGTTTACTGCCTATGTGGACCTGACAGAGCTACCGCACTGACAGGGTAGTGAGTATATACTATCGACATTGTACACAATGAACTCTTTATACTGTTTACCCTAACTAGGAAGTGACTTGTCCTAACCATAAGGTCTAGCCCGCCATATATTTCACTGATACTGATATACTGTTACTGATTCTTTATCTATCACTTCCACATAAAGATATATTACCTGTCTTTTATTATTAACACTGTCTATTATTGACCTGTTTATTTTTTATACTGTCTTAAAATTGATACCTATTATTGCCTCTGGAACAGATGGTATGTAATATCCTATCATTGATATTGTTCATTTCATTTCTTTACTATTACCAAACCCTATATATTTAATGATATATATTTAATTCACTGAGTGTTATACTCACCTCGTGGTTCCTTATCATTTTACAAAAATAAGGTAGTAAAAGTTGTTCCCAAGTAATTTTCCTTCCTCCGCACTTGGGATAACTGAAGACTCCAATGTATATTTTATTTTTATAGAGTCAATAAGTTTATACTCTAGAGCTCTATGGAATATAGATAGTTCTGGTTGACTTTATATATATAAGTGTGAATGATATGATAATGTGGTATGATATGTTACTGAAATTTAACAGATAATTAATGCAAAATGAGTAAAGAGTAATAAAAGATAATGATAATGATAACAATAACGATAAGGAAAATGGTAACAGTAATGATAATGTTAAATGTGAGTAAGCTATTTTGACATTATGTGAAAGAAAAATATAGAAGTGTTATATATGTCTATTTGAACTGTGAAGTTGAGGATATAAAGGTGGTGCATATTAAGAGTGTATTTTCTATGCAGGTTGAGAATTTTGAGAAATTATTAAAATGTGAATTTGGTACTATTCATGTTGGGAATTAGATTAAAAATACAAAAAAGACTCTGTCAAAATTTATGTAAGACTAATAATTGTTAAACGGAGTTTGAATATTACTGAATAGGTTTAAGTATGAATGACTGATGATTAACATGTTTAAGGGTTTTATTGGTGTCTGGTGACTTTAGATTTACCCGTACCATAAAACTGTCATGCCCCCCTACAGTGGGACTTGTCAAATTTTGGAAATTTTATAATTCTTTTATTTATATAATATTATAATATTTTGAAAAAGCCAAACAAATATCAGTATGGTGAATCTAATAATTGTGGTACTATATACGACAATTTTCCCGAGGCTAATATGGATACGACTTCGACGCAACATCACAAACAAATTATTATTAATTTGAGCAAGATAATGATGGTCACTCTTGAGAAGTAGGTTTTCCTTTTGCTTAACTTTCCTCTTGAATCCCCCCGAGTTCAGAGCAGGTGGAATATTCAAAGTTTCCGTCAGGTTAATATGTTGCTAGATATATGTCTAGTTGGTGTTTTCAAAGAGTTGTTGAACTTCCATAGACCTACTAGTGATGCGACCAATATGTTTTGATATCTCAACATTTGAAGTGGGTTCCCTCCTCTTTGGGAAAGGTAACACTTCTCATTTTGAACACAAACATGCATCATATTCATACAGTGAACCTTTGAAGGTTGCCATTGAGTCTAACAGATCCTGGTGAATTTCAGCAACTTATTCTCTTGAGATCTGAAATGAAAGGTGATCGAACCTTAACTTTATATGTTTGGTGGAGTCATCGATGACTTCTCTAATTCCTGTTGAAACTTCATTAATCATTTCTTGGAAGAGTCATGCTAACTGGGAAACAATAGTTGAATTAGGAAGTATTGGAATCTCTATGGAATTTCTATTTTGGGTTCCAACAATAGGTCCTGCTAGAATTTCTTGAGGAATGTGTTATATATATAGGTTGTGTAAAGCTATTTGATAAAGGAATATACTTATCCCACATTAGAAGTTTATGAAACTTTCAAGTGGTATATAAAGAATAAATGAGCTTAATAAATCAAATGGAAGATGGAGAGAATTATTGGAGGGAAATCAAAATTTAGCCTTTAATAATTAATCTAATGATGGCACTTGGCACTTGGGCATGTGCGTGTGTGTAATCTCTGTCTGATTATTATCATTTTATTAATTACGAAATTATTTAAATATTTATTCAATTAACTACAAATATTTTGGATAAGAATCAGACAAAGGAAAACTGTATCAGGCAATTATTATTCAAACATTGTGACTGTTTGAATAGAGATAAAGGAAACTGCTTTAAGCAGTTATTGATTTGAATTCAAACATCGTGTGTTTGAAAGGGTGTCTTAAAGTCTATAAAAGTAGACTTCTGCAGGCCAAGAAATAATAACTTCTTCTTTTATGTTTTCCTTTCTCTTTCTGATACAATTCACTAATGGAAATTTTCAAGTTTGCTGTTTGTAGATTTCAAGTTTTGTTTTGTTGTATCCTGAGAGTGTACTGCCATTAAAATCTTGCAGCAACTTAGATAGTGGAGACATTAAAACTTAAAAGACAATGTTCCTAACACGCCTCAAAACTTCATAATGGGTTATTTTCCTAACAGAATGTTGTAATAAATTGAGTACTGGACAATGTAATCTCTAAGTCGTGTTGTTGCAATGGCTTCCTCCTGGTCCAGGACTAGTAACAGTGTTATTTCCAAAAAAAATTCTTGTTGTAGGTTGCATACATCGGCGTGGTACTTTGTTGGTCTTATTGGCCGTGCCAAAAATACATGTTGGTATGAAAATTATGAACTTCCACCAGCCAAAGAGAAATTGTATTGCTTCAGTGAACTTTGATTGCAAAGAGTTTCACATATCAAAAGTATGAGATTATGATAGTTAGAGAGCTTAAAGATATTGATTTTCTCCTATGAGAGTGATTGTGAGAGTGAACGAGAGGGCCTTTCCGTTGCTTGCACTTTTGCTTTTATAGGCTCTATGAGGTAAATGTCTAGTAACCGTTTTATCCCACTAATTTCACTAATTTCTCAGCTCCATGTATTCTTAATTCCATTAAAAAACTGTTCCAATTAGCTCCATGTTCTTTAACTCCAAGTTCTTACGTGCATATTGCTTTTCATTTAAGAATACTATAGAATTCTCTAAAATACAGAAAAACGCTGAAGAACTTTTTTTTATTACAAGAGAGAACTGGAGAATAAGAGAACACTGGAGAATTCTCTTCTATATTAAAGAGCACTGAAGAATTTTTTTTTTTCTATTACTAGTGCATACTTTAGAATTCTCTAGAACCTTGGAAATTCTCAATAATACTGTGAATTTCTTCATTTAAAATTCTCTATAACACTGAAATTCTTCATTTTGTTCATATAGGAAAAAAATTATGAGACTCTATGGATTTAAGTGCTTAAACTTCCAATTAAATTATAGGCCTAGCCTAAACCGATTATGGTGTAAACAAAATGAAATTAATCATACATAAGATTATTCTTATACCATATGAGATATTTTCTAAAGTTGGACTTGGACTTGGGCCTAGATCATGAGCAGCATATCATCATAAGCATGTTACTTGTTAGCACAACAACATGTAAATATTGGAGATCTAACATAGTATCACCTTTTTACTTTCATTAAACACAAAAATAAAAATCAATAAAATAATGGATAGAAAGAAAAAAGAAATAAACCCAGAACTAATGTACCTAAACAAATCATACCATCAATGCTAACATAACATGATTGGAGTGAAAAAAAAAAACTTGTAAATATACTTGCAATAATTTATTTTATTACTGAGATATCAGAGTTAATTAAAACAATGGCCAAGGCCATATAGCAATAATTTTTGTGAAAATTTGAAACAAAGCATGGAGTTCTAACAATTAGGATAGAACATATAAAGATTGCAAACACTAAATAAAAATAAGAAATAAGATATTAAAAAGACCAGAAATGGTTTTAAAATATGAGAATGAAAAAGAAAAATGCAAGTGCTTTTGTTTTGACAGGAGAAGTTTTATTACATTAGAAATAGTAAATAATTTGCAATAGATGTTTGTGTTCCATGGCAACTGATCTTGAATATATGTGGGTTGCTACTAAATTCAGAAGGATATAGAGTGCAAAAATATCTATCTAAATTTGAGATCATTACCTAAAAAAAAGACAAATATTAACAATAACTATTGTGTTGTGTTTTGATGTATAGATTTGAATTTAAAATTTTAATTTTAAATCTCATATTTCAAATCTATAATTTAAAATCTATAAATTTATAAATAGATATTTGAAAAAAAAATATACTTGAAATATTAAAAATCGACATAATAGATTTGAAATAATTAGTTAAAAAAAATATTTAAAATATTAAATTTTTAAAAATTTAGATTCCATTAAGTATTTGAATCAAATTCAAATTTACTTAATTTTAATAATTCAAATAATGAATTTGACTCAAATTCAAATTTTTATCTTCCAAATAAACCATTAATTATTTTTGTAATGGCTTTAAATACAAATATTAGCAAAATAATTATTAGTTATGATTGATTTATGTAACTATTTGAGAGCATTTTTAGAGAACTATTTATATACTCCAAATTTTCTATAATGAGAAGTCAATATAAAAAAAAAAAAAAAATTTAATAAATTTTGTATTACTCAAATTTAAAATAGAGAATGAATTTTGATTCAGGTATCAAAAGAGTTAATTTGATTCTTTATTTTAAGTTTAATTAATATATTTTATAACTTTCTACACATTTTATTTATTAAAATTTTCTTTTCATATTATTTATTAATTTTTCACTTATTTAATTATAAAGTTTATTAAATTTTAAAAAATATATTATTTATATTAAAAATTAATTAAAATATTTTTTATTTATATAAAAATATCATATAAAAATAAAAGGTATTCTAAAACTAATTTATCTACAAAAGATTATACATTTATTAACTTAATTTTTTTTAAAATATATTCATTATTTCCTGATAAATATTTTGTTATATTAATGGATTATTTGATTGGCCAACTAAATAATTCTAATTGCCGATTGTCAACATACGAGTTGTCAATTAAAAAAATTTATATTGCTTGATTGGCCAACTAAAAACTCTAATTATAACAAAATTTCTTTTTAGTCAGTAAATTTCATAAGCAGTTATAAACTACTTTTTGGCGATTTAGCAATCATATTTTTACACCAATCATACATTTAGCAATCGCTCTATCAAACACCCCCTAACATTTATATGTTTAATTTTGCCTAATTTTTTTATTAGTCATCCCAAATTTGGTTGGACATAATAATTTATTTTAAAAACAAAAATACCCTTTTAATAATAAATCCCAACTCACCATCTTCCTTCCACGTTCTCTCTCTCCCTCTCTGATTGCAACTCTCATATTTATTTTTCTCTCTATGATTTATATGCAAAGAGATGTATAAAGAAAACTTTTATGAAAAGCTCACCATCAAAAATGGATTTCTAGGGTTTGCTTAGATTGCAATTAGATGGGTCTCATCAGGAAGTGAATGGGAGGAAAATTCTAAAAAGACTTGATTCTGATGTACAGAAATTAACTAATCTCACTGTGAAATATTTGAAGAGGAAGGTGGAGATTATAGAGAAGAACAAGAAGGGTAAAGGTATTGAATATGATAGTGTAAACCATCATGAAGTTGTTGGATGTGAATCGCAAATTAATGAAGAGCATTGAAGATGAATGGAAGTGTTAGAAGGAGAAAATTGTGCTTTTGGTGGGTTTTGATTGGTTTTTCGTTGATGGCTTTTGGTTTCTTGGTGGGTGTGTTGTGCTCTTTACAGAATGATGGCCAAACTTTTGATATTTTTCTTTTTTTTTTTTTCAATTTTTATATATTTTTTAAAATATATAATGACTTGCATATTAGCAAAAATACATGAGTTAAATCTACATCATCAGTCCTTGATACAAAACCATAATCACCGTGTTTTGTTTACAGGTTCTAGCGTTTCAACGGTGACAACACTATTTCCTTTGATCACCACCATACCTATCTCAGTTTTCTCATCACCATTCACCTCCATAGTGTTGTCAACCACTAAATTTATGAATTAATCAAACCACGAAGTGTTCCAACTAAAAGCAAACTGAGAAATTTTAGATTTTAAAATTAAGAAAAATCTTATTTATTAGACTTAATTAACATAAAAATAATAATTTAGAGATTTAATTAACCCAAAATTAAAAAGTTAGTGTAATTGAGAAAAAAAAAGAATGGGTCATTGAATTTGCACTTTTTAAATTATAGGGGCATTTTAATTTTTTTTTTTTTTGCTTATTATTAACTATAAAATAAATAAAATTTAGATTAAAAAATTTAATAATATATTATGATATTTATAAAAAAAATAATATATTTTTAAAAAATAAAAAAAATAATATATTAAATTATTCTATATAAAAATAATAATAATTAACTCTTAATATTTCTCCATCAAAGAGTTCATTAATATTTCTGTTTATAGGTTGTTTATGATAATTGACATTGTACGTGCGTTTTCAAGCAATTTTGAAACACAATGTTTATTTATTGATGTCTAACCAATTATCATTTTGAATTTTTCATTCTCAACTTAATCAATCCCAATATGAAATTAATGTTGGCATTTATCACAACTCAGGGTTTTGTACCCCATGCTTAAAAAATTTCTTTGCTAACCACCAACGCCTAACGGGGATAATAAAAAGTTTTGACTATTTTGAAAAAATCTCGAGTTTAAATTATTTAATAATTAAGTTTGTGATTCTATTAAAAATAAATATAATATTTTATAAAAAATTTTAACATTAATTATTAACAACACAATTTTTATAAAAATAATCTATCACTTCAAATCTTTAAAAAAAAATTCTTTTCTTAAATTTTATTTTTATTTTTTATATTTATTTCCCCTAAATTCTTTTAAAAATTTTATTGGCACATAACTTCCTCTATATATATATATATATATATATATCTAAACTTTTTAAATTTTACTTGATATTCATATATTATATTATATTTTTATATAAATACTTATAACATAATTAGGGAATTCAAAATTTTAAATTTTTTTATTTTCAGAGAAAAAAAATTTCATATTATCACGAATAATTTTTTTTTCCCACAAATTTTTAAGCCTCGTGTCCTCCATGGGTACAATCCCATATTATAATTCAAATCCTAACGGCAAAATTGAAGGATTTTTTTTTTTTTGAATTTTCTTTTTTTATAATAATAATAATAATATAATTTTATAAAGAATATCAAAAGAACAAAAAAAAAAAAACAAAGCCAAAGACAACTGTCCACTGATTTGCGACTCCCTTTGATTATGGATTATGACGTGTCAAATCAGACTCCAAAACCAAAGCATTAATTGGGGACTCGGGACACGAGAAAATAAAGCTGTGGATTTAATTAAGCCACACATACACATCACGTGGAAACATAAAAAAAAAGTACAAATCCAGCGGTCAGGATCATTTGATGATTACTGTTAAATCTGTAGGGGTGTTTACATATAAATTTTTTTTTTAGTGTTGAATAAATTAATTTAAAATATTATTTTTAAATTTAAAAATAAAAAAATTTAAATTAAATACCTATTTTTTCTTTCAAATAACATTTTTAAAACTCAATTTTCTAAAATTATATTTACGTCCAAAACAACTATAAATACTGTTACTAAATGATCGCAGCCGTTTATGAATGATTGGATATTCGATTTAATAAAAATTTATTTATGTTATATTTATTTCATAAATAAATTAAATTTAAATTTTATTTTAAAATTTAATAATTAAATTAATTAAGTTTGAG
This sequence comes from Aleurites moluccanus, assembly GCA_948193065.1. Taxonomy (NCBI): domain Eukaryota; kingdom Viridiplantae; phylum Streptophyta; class Magnoliopsida; order Malpighiales; family Euphorbiaceae; genus Aleurites; species Aleurites moluccanus. Next base: position 75,091 of record CANXYC012037255.1, on the reverse strand, counting down.
TAAAATTAAATTTGACTCTATTAAAAGAAACTTGCAATTATTTCTATTAATATGCTTCTTAATTATTATTATCATTAGTCTAATAATTTTGACATTTCAAAAATATTTTTTTATCACTCTTATAATTTTTTTAATTTAATTTAATTAAAATATATATACTTATAATTTTTTTATTTATATAATTTTTAAATAAATATTATATAATTATAATTATATTTCTGTAATATTAATAAGATTTTAGATTAAGATTTTTTAGTATTAATATAATTTAATGTTCTAATTTTTTAAAATATATTTTTTATTAATTAATAAAAATAAAATATATGTAATACTCAATTTTATAATTGAATTTTTTTATTAATTTGATGTTTTTATTTTTATGTTATTTTTAAATATTTTTTATTATAATTATTTTATTAAAAATAAATATTTAATCATAAATGAGTTTTAAAATAAATCGAGTTTGAATTCGAATTAAATTCAATTATAATTTAATGAGTCGAGCTTAAGACGAACTCAATTATAATTTATAAATAAATTTTTGATAAGCCCACTCAATATCAACTCGAACTCATTTAATAATTAAATGAATCGAATTTAAACATAAATTTTTATTCAATTTAAAAAATTTAAACTAAAAAAAAATTAATTAATTGAGTCTAAGCAAGTTAAAGCTCACTGCAGTTGCAGCCCTATATACAAACATAAAAGACAAGTATCTATAATTAATTCAATAGGTCCCATAACACTAAATATTATCTTTTGCATTATATTAGATCCATTTAATTAAGTGTTAATTGTAATTTTTTTTCTATATTACCTATTACACTAAGTTTTTTTTGACTTTTCAAAAATACACTAATTCCCTCTGATAAATGTCATAATATATTACTAGACTCTTCCGTTCAATTTAACCGTTAGTCAACTGTTAGTCAACTTTATAAGGATAGTAAAAAAAAATCAGAATGCCCTTCTCTTTTATTTTTAATTAATTATATTTTATTTTTGTTTAATTTTTTTTAAGGTTAAAAAAATTATTTTTATATTTTTGATAAATTTTAAAATAAAAAATAAATAAAAATATTTTTTATTTTTTATTTTTTATTTTAAAAAATAATTTAAGAAGAAATTAAATTATTAATTAAATTATTTCTTCTTAAATATTTTAATACAAATAAAAATTTATTTTCATATTTTTGACAAATTTAAAAATACAAATTAAAAAATATTTTTCAAAAAATATTTTTATTTGTTATTTGTTATTTTTTAAAAAATAAAATAAAAATATTTTTTAAATATTTTTATTTTCAAATTTGTCAAAAGTATGAAAATAATTTTTTTAACCTTAAAAAAAATTAAAACAAAAATAAAATATAATTAATCAAAAATAAAGGATAAGGATATTTTGATTTTTTACTACCCTTATATGATTGACTAAGAATTGACTAAGAATTGACTAATGGTAAAATTGGACGGAAGGATCTAATAATATATTATGACATGTAATATATTTTTGAAAAGTCAGAAAAAACTTAATGTAATGATTCATTTTATATGGGAGAAATCATAATTAATCTTTTAATTAATTATGCCGAGTATTAATTATTATTGATAAGTAGTAGTTAATTAATATTAAATATTTGATAAAATTATTATAATTATTATTATTAATATATTTAATAATTATTAATAAAATTAATATTTATTATTTATTTTAATATTATTTAATAAAATAAAATAAATTTTTATTTAAATAAATAGAAATTGTTTTAGAAGTTATATCATTCAAAACAAATAACTAATGAATTTAAATATATTATTAAATAAGTTTATTTTATTTTATTTTTTAACATTAATTAAATTCAAACCCTTAATTTAAAACGAATTTGCGTATTTTAAAACTCAATTTTGACAGGGCGGTTGAAAACCTGTCCCAGGTAACAACCCAAGAAAATGCTGCTACTTCCGCTTCCCAAATCAGGGACAGTCCCACTCCAGACAAATATTTTCTCTAAACCCTATAGACAGACAACAATTCAATACCCTTTTGTTGTTTTTTTGACCTTCTTCCCGCCTCCTTCCTTTTCCATTTTCTCTCTGTTTCAAAATCCTCTGTTTAAAGAAACAGAACAGAACAGAGCATTGAAATGCTCTTTAGGGATGCAGAAATTTTTGAATAAAAACCCAAACCCCCTCCTTCCTAGTTCGAGTTTTCTTTCTCTGTCTGTTGGATTTTTTTCTCATAAAACCCCTTTTGTCTCTCCGACTTCAAAAACCCATAATTGTTTCTCAATGCCGATGGCTACCAGTGTCTCTGGTGGCTCTTCTTTGGCCGTCTGTGTATTCAGAAAGCCTACCATTAAACCCATATTACCCTCTCGTTTCTCGGATAACTACATTGCTTGCCGCTGTGCAAGTGATAGCAGAACGACAACGGCTCCGTTTCGGGCTTGGGTTGTTGTCCGGCCTGCCTGGTATAACAATGTAGCTGGGTTGGATGGACCCGTGACCGCTGCTGCTTCGGCGGCGGCAGTTGAGGGATTGAGGATTTCTGATGGAGGAAATGGTGGAAAACAAGAAAAAGGGGAAAAGGGTTCGGAGGAGAAGGCGGGGAGATTGAATAGGCGGCAGAAGGGGTCAAGTGAAGTAGAGGGGAATACTGATTTGTTGACAATTCCTGGAGTGGGGCCTAAGAATTGGAGGAAGCTGGTGGAGAAAGGACTTCGTGGAATGACTGAGCTCAAGCAGTTGTATAAGGACAAGGTATTGATTATTTTTCTTTTTAAGGTGCAAAAATTTATCTGGGTGATTGTACTTTTGTTGCAGTAATGTCTCTGCCATAGAGGTTTTTTGGAGAGAGTTTTTGCTGTGAGGATATTTTTTTTAAGTAATAGTGTGGTTATTTGTGTTGAAATCGAGGTTTTGGGATGTGAAGCTGATTTTGTCTGCGAATTTGCCTAGATAATATTGGCTAGCTGACCTTTACTTCGCACTAGTTCTTTAGTATAATCATATTATAATGAATGTTGTTGGCATTCTGAGATACAGAACTAGTTCTGTTGTTGTTCTTGTGTTTTCTTGGCATAATTTAGAAATTTATAGCCATTGCAACAGAACATGAGAATGTAATTTTTATGTTATGTTTGTAATATCCTGATTGAGCCACTAGTCATCGACTCATAGGACTAGCCGGAGAAAAATGAATCTAATCTTTTGTTCGATCTCAACAGTGGAACTCTCATAATAAATTGAGTTGTTGGTTACATTGGTTTTATACTTGGATATTTCTTCACGTTTGCAGTTTCTTGGGAAGTCCAATGACACAATGGTTGAGTATTTACAGAGTTCTGTAGGAATTATTCATAGAAATCATGCTGAGAGCATAACAGATTTTATTAAAGAGAGCGTGGATGAAGAGTTAAAGGATGTAAACACAGATGTGAAAGCTGCAGCAAAGAAGCGAATCACTTTTTGTGTTGAGGGAAATATTAGTGTTGGGAAGACAACATTTCTTCAGAGAATAGTTAGTGATACAATTGAGCTTCGTGATCTTGTTGAAGTGGTGCCAGAACCCATTGATAAATGGCAGGATATTGGACCTGATCACTTTAATATACTTGATGCTTTCTATGCTGAGCCCCATAGATATGCCTATACCTTTCAGAATTATGTGTTTGTCACAAGGGTGATGCAGGAGAGAGAATCATCCGCCGGAGTGAAGCCACTTAGGTTGATGGAGAGGAGTGTTTTCAGTGACAGAATGGTAAGTCCCTGTAATTTTGTTGGTCTTCCTGTGAGTTCTAAAGTTTTAAAATTAACCAAATATATCATCATTTTGTAGTTCTTCAAGTGGTCAAAACTTAATGCATTTCATTTTAATGTCTAGGGCCATGGCATACTTGGTTTTTACCTTCTACATGAAAATAAAGAGTCTTTGGAAGTATTTTGGAATTGTCTTAAATGTAATTGATGTTTAATTGTAACCAAATGTGGATTTGAAACCTTGCAATTCTTAAATGTATTTGATGTTTAATGGTAGCCAAATGAGGATTCGAAATCTTGCAGTTCTTTCTCATTTGGTTGACCCCATCCGAACTGATTTAAGAGTTTCAAGGCTGATATTTTCAATCCCGTTGTTACTTGATAAAGGTCTTTGTACGAGCTGTGCATGAAGCAAAGTGGATGAATGAGATGGAGATCAGCATTTACGACTCATGGTTTGATCCAGTTCTGTCAGTTTTACCTGGGCTTATTCCTGATGGCTTCATCTATCTCAGAGCAACCCCTGATACTTGCCACAAGAGAATGAAACTAAGAAGTAGAGCAGAAGAGGGCGGTGTCTCCCTAGATTATCTCTGTGACTTGCATGAAAAACATGAGAGTTGGCTTTTCCCTTTACAGAGTTGTAATCCTGGTGTGTTATCCATCAATAAACTACCCCTTCAACTGGATAACTCTTTGCATCCTGATATCAGAGATCGTGTGTTTTATTTGGATAGTAATGATATGCATTCAAGCATTCGAAAGGTAATTTATATACCCTTGCCTGTAAAATTCACATAATTACATAAGATATCAGCTTAGTTTTCTTTGGTTATGGCAGGTGCCTGCTTTGGTTCTTGACTGTGAAGCCAATATTGATCTCAACAGAGATATGGAAGCAAAGGAGCAGTAAGATAACGATCTCGTATCTAAATATCTTCTCTTATAAGCAGAAATAGGAATATTAAGGATTCCATCAATTTATTTTTATTATAATGTGGTAACTTGCTACTGCATTATACATCTGATTCATTGGTTCACAGTTCAAACGTGCTCAGACCATTTGATACTGATTTTTTAAAATTTTTTTTTTTTGTTTGGGGGTTGTATTGGGAAACAGCTCAAAACACACTGTATGCTATTTCTGCAAAATTTTCATTCCACAACTGATGCCATTGCGCTCTACATGCTCAATCAACCAATTATAAAACTCAAAACACTTTGGACCAGTGAAATTGATGTCATGATGTCAAAGACAATGGATAGAATGTGCATCATGCCCCTCGTATTAGGCATTAATCTTCTCTTACCTTGATGCTAAAATAGTTGTTAGAATGTGAATGAGAAAGATGGTTTTCTGAATATATTGCCGTCATCTGGTGATTAGTATCTGTGGAAAAATTATGCATGTACCAACTTGGATGGTCTCTGCTTGGCATGAACCATCAACTTGTTGCTTTTGGTTTTATTTTGGGCACAACATCTATAAGCAGCAAGTGCTGAAAGTTGTCTCTATGCAATGATTTTTAATTAAAGCTTGTATGCTGTTGAGCTAATTCGTTTAATAATCTTCTCTGTGAAGCTATGCTCGCCAAGTGGCAGAGTTCTTTAAATATGTGAAGAATAGGAAAGAAGTTTCATCCTCAAATGCTGGTGAAGGTGGTCTCATCAATGATCGACAGGTCTTGCTGCCTTGTGAAGGTGGATTTTTTTTACAAAACGAGAAGCACTTCCCTGAGTCTGCTCTCAAATCTTTAGACTTTAGACGAACAATGTCATTCATGCCTGGTCTGTAATTGCTTTGCGGCCTTGTTTTCAAACTCCAGGTCTGTAAAGTGGTATTTTTTTTTTCTGACATCAGTGCTAGTGATGTGTATAGTTAGCACTGCATGTGAAAATGTCAACTTCTTAGGCTATAGAGGTGTAGAGATGCTTGTATTGTTGAATGCTTTCGTAGTAGTCTAATGTTTTGATTGTTGAAGCTTTATTTCTGCTAGAATGGTTAAGATTAGAATATAAAGTGGTGAAATTACAAATCCCTATTTGGTGCTTTTTCTTTAGTACAAAAGATAAATATAACCCTGCATTTCAGGATTCGGGATTAGCTTGGAAAGGTTAACATAGGATTTCGGTTATTGATTATAAGCATAAATTGGAAGAAGGTTATTATTATAAGAAGTAAATAACAAATGGCTCAGTTTTTGCTGCTATTGATTTAGCATGGCCCATATATATAAATACGTGTATTCACTTAATTATTATATTATTAAAGCCAATAGACAGAAAAATGGAAAACAATAATTCTGTCCAGGATCAGGTTTTGCTGTCAAACTAAACCACTGATGTACAACCATTAACTGGAAGGTCAGCACCAACATTTATGGAAGATACCCAGTTGACTTGCTAGACTCTAAAAAAACAAGTAGTTTCCTTTTTTCTTCTAAAATCAAACTTTGCGGCCGTGGACCATAATGAACACTAAATCCATTTATTGTATACCAATCAGCAAAAAGTATAGCAATCGGTTGTTGAAAGAAGCTAATTAATGGCAAAGTTATTGTCTTTTACCATTTCCCTCTGTTTCTTGTTCTTCTTCAATTCCCCTCGCTTGAAACAAAATGATCAAACTGATAAACTTCCATTAATATCCTTCAAAAATGCCATACAAGAAGACCCATTTCAAATCTTGAGTTCTTGGAATGATTCTTTGCACTTCTGTCATTGGCATGGCGTTTCTTGCAGTCGCAGGCATCGAAACAGAGTTATAGCCTTGAGCTTAAACTCGCAAGGATTAGTAGGAACATTATCTCCTCGTGTTGGAAATCTATCATTCCTCAAGTACGTTGATTTCCAAAACAATAGCTTCCACGGCCAAATTCCATAAAAAATTGGTAATTTGTTTCGATTGCAATATTTAAGGCTTAGCAACAACTCATTTGGTGGAAATATACCCACCAATTTGTCTAATTGCTCAAGCCTTGTGTATCTTGATTTTATTAATAACATGCTAATGGGTGCTATACCTGCAGAGCTTGGTTCTTTACAAAAGCTTGAATCTTTAGGATTGGCTAAAAATGAGCTTACAGGAAAAATTCCTGCTTCTTTTGGAAATCTCTCATCAGTTCATGAACTCTCGTTGCTAACAAATGGCTTGCAAGGACGGATTCCAGAGGACTTCTCTCGACTTTGGAATTTAAGATTTCTGACACTTGGAGAAAACAATCTAACTGGAGAAATTTCTGATAGCTTCTACAATATTTCCAATCTTGAAGTAATTGAATTGGATTTTAACCAATTGAATGGCACCATCCATTCTAATATAGGCCTTGCCTTTCCCAAGCTGAAATCACTTGTTTTTACATACAACAGATTTACTGGGAAGATCCCAATTTCTTTGTCAAATTGTTCTGTCCTTGAACAGATAGCTTTTATATCCAATAACCTTGCTGGGACAATTCCGAAAGATCTTGAAATGCTGTGATATCTTCGGTATGTAGACTTCTCCTATAATCAGCCAGTGGGTGACTTGAGTTTCATCAATTCTTTAACTAATTGCTCCAATTTAGGAGTTGTTGCTGTCACTACAAATTTTCTAACGGGGTCCTTTGCCAAAATCCATAGCCAATCCTTCTGAAAACATGTGGGCTCTAGTGTTATCAGAAAATCAATTACAGGGTACTATTCCTTCAGGAATTGAAAGCCTCTACAATTTGAGATTTTTGCCGTTGCATAAGAATCATCTTACTGGTCCTATTGATATTAATTTCAACAAGTTTCAACATTTGGAAGAGTTGATTCTGCAGAAGAATGAATTTACAGGAATTATCCCATCTGCAATTGGGAATTTAACTTCAGTCGTCTCACTATGGCATTCAACAACCTACATGGAAGCGTACCTCCAAGCCTTGGAAATTGTCATAACTTGATCGTGTTGGATCTCTCTCATAATAATTTCAGTGGTTCGATACCTCGAGAAGTTGTGAGCATTTCCTCACTTTCTATTACTTTCAATTTAGCTGCTAATGCACTAATCGGTCCTCTCCCTGTGGAAATTGGTTTGCTGCAAAATTTGGTGGAGTTAGATTTATCTGACAATAAATTATTAGGTACTATTCCAGATTCTATTAGCAAATGTTTAAGCGTGGAACGACTTCGCTTAAAGGGTAGATATCTCAAGCTTTTAGTGCATTAAAGGGATTGAGAGAGCTGGATATTTCACATAATAATTTTTCAGGGCGAATTCCAAATTCTTTAACTCAGCTTGATGGGTTGAACTATTTGAATTTGTCTTTTAATCAGCTTCAGGGGGAGGTTCCAGAACACGGAATCTTTCTAAATTCACGTGTTGTTTCATTGTTGGGAAATAATGGTCTCTGTGGAGGTATTATAGAATTGAAGCTTCCTTCTTGCCCCTTGCCAAATTCCAAGAAGAATAGCCTTCCCTCTGCTTTCAAAATAGTAATCCCAATTGTGGTTAGTGCTGGACTATGTTTTGTTTTGTTGGTTAGTTTCTTAATTTTTTGCCATAAAAAATGAATAAGAATAAGGAGGAAAAGCATTTCTATGCCATCATTTGAACACCAGTTCTTGAGAATATCTTATGCAGAACTCTTCACAGCTACCAATGGATTTTCTGTGGCGAACTTAATTGGTGTTGGAAGCTATGGTTCTGTTTATAAAGGGATTCTTGAGAAAGAAAGGATAGAAGTGGCAGTGGAAGTGTTGAACTTGCAACAAAGAGGAGCTTCCAATAGTTTCATGTCAGAATGCTAAGCACTTAAAAAATGTTAAGCATCGAAATCTCTTGAAGTTACTGAGTGCTTGTCTAGTGTGGACTTTGAGGGCAATGACTTTAAAGCTTTGATATATGAATTCATGGCCAATGGCAGCTTTTGGAGAAATGGTTGCACATAAATGCCATCATGGATGAAGATTCGCAACAAAGAGAATCAAGAAACCTGAAACTAATAGATTGACTAAGCATTGCTATTGATATTGCTACTGCAATAGAGTATCTTCACAATGGTAGCTCAACAACAATTATAAATGGTGACCTAAAGCCAAGTAATGTTCTTCTGGATGATGAGATGACTGCTCATATTGGAGATTTTGGTTTGGCAAAGATCATTTCTTCAATTTCTGGTGAGCCTCAACAATCACATAGTAGTTCTATAGCAATCAAGGGATCTATTGGCTATGTTGCTCCATATATATATATATATATATATATTATTTTTTTTTTCTTTTTTGAAATCTTTTCGTTCTTGTTTTCTATTAGTGCATTGAAATTTAAATGAGCTACAATAGGATAACTCTTCCTTTTTTATAAACTTCTTCTATCCTATGTGTTGAGTTATGACTTACATTTGTAAGAGAAAAATTATTATTTACTAGTGGCTCCAAATAAACGATAATCAAGCTATTTTATTATTAGGCTGATTATGTATTTCTTGTTCCTATTTGTATTAGGTTTTAGACCTAGAGAAAGTACAAATAGAACTATAATTTATATTTTTATTTGTATAAGGTTTTAAACCTAGTAATAATATAAATAGGGTTGTAATAATCATTGTTGATATATATTTGCAGAGTATGGTATGGGTGGCCCAGTTTCTGCAGGAGATGTATATAGCTATGGAATCTTGTTGTTAGAGATGTTTATAGGAAAGAAACCAACTGATAACTGTTTTAGAGATGATTTAAACCTTCATAATCTTGTTCAGAAATTTATGTCTGGTAAAGTGATGGAAATTATTGGTCCAAGAATTTTATTTGAAAATGAAGGATGGAACTTCAAGGATTGCATTGTCTCTACACTAAGAGTTAGAGTTGCATGCTCAATGAAACAACCTAGTTAAAGAATGAAAATGCGAGACGTAACAAGTGAATTACAAAACATCAAGAGCTCTTATCAGAAGGAACAGCAAAGGAAAGCAAACAAGAATGAAGGCCCAATCACATCTTATTTGTAGTAGCTGAATTTTGCAAATCAAAATTCAAAGTAATTTAAAGTCAATAGTTGGGAAGAGTAAGTTGTATTAGTATTGTTTTAACACAGGATGTACAATTATTAAGAAATAACTTTAGCTGATCGAATCCAATTCCAAAATCAAATTTGAATTGAAAAAAATGATACTGAGAAGAAATCTGCAGAGCAAAACATAGGGCTGCAAACTCTGCTTTATATTGGGCAATTCACCAATTTATGGTTTAAAAAAATGAAAATTACCTTCTCATGTTGTTTTGGAAAATATTTCCTCCTCAAACCTGTTACAAATAATTTCTTTCTAATTTTAATGTTAGGAATTTGACACTTTCCAATTTACTAATTTGGGTGATACAAATCAGACTGGTACAAAAACTATAGAGTCGAATCATAGAACGTGTTTTTCACCGTTGACATAATCTAAGATTCTATCAACTCAATATATTCAGTCAAATTCTATTATTTGGACGAAATTTCATTTCAGAATGCTAAAGTTTAATTTGTGAAAATGTCAGCAAATCAGAATGTTCTCTGCTTAATAAGAGCGTTGGATTTTATGTCAAATTTTATTGTTTGAGATGATAATTCCTTTTATTTTTCTGTGATGTTATTTCTTATAATTGAATTAATATATTACTTTAAAAAAAATAGCTATTGACAAAATATCTTTCTATCGATCCCAGATACCTTAATTTTGTCAATAAGTGTAAATTTTTATCATTTGATTCTACATTTGATTTACTTAATACCATAATAACATTCCACTTCCACTTCGACAAAATTTAGGCTCTGTTTGAAAAATTCATTTGAATGAAATTATATCTATCAATAGATTTATGAAATTAAATTTTTGTGTAAGAATTTTTCATGCATTGTGTATATGAATAATGAATTCACTTTATTTTATTTTCTTAATTATCTACACTTATTTAACAATTTTTTTAACAATATTGAAATTTTAAGAGATTATGATATATAAATTTACGTAATTTGAGGATAAATCAAATTTTAATTAAATTAAATTTTTGAGAAATGATATAATTTTTTACTTTATTTGAAATTATTTTTTATATTAAAGAATTGAATTTTACAAATTATTTCGTTTAAAATATGAAAAAAATATTAAAATAAAATTCATTTGAATTGAATTTTTACAAAATTTGAGTTTTTAAATGGAGAGGTTAACTTACTAAATTTTTATGAGGATTAAGAATTCAGCAAGATTTCAGTATATATAGGTACATTTAAAAGACAAATGTTTAGGTTTATCAATGGGTATCAAAAAGGAAATTATACTTGTATATGAACTATTAATAAGTAGAATTCAACTATAAGAAATTTAATAACAAAATATAAGTAAAAGAAATTGCAAAAATCTAGCTGTTACTGAAAGAAATTCTAAATTCAGTAATATACCTGATAAATTGAGCAAAAACAATTGAAAAATATACATCATAACATGAAATCGAATATAAAGAGAGATTGCGATGAGATTGAGGATCTGCAATTAGCGAAAGGATTGAAGCTAGCTCCGTTTCCACTAAGAACTGGAGAATGACACGAGTTTACAAAAACTCCAAGGGGACATTCCTACTGAGCTGGACTCTTTGCCTTTACAAAAGCTTGAAATTCTAGCCTTAAGCAGAAACAACCTTACAGGAACTATTCGTCCTTCCATTGCGAATGTTTCATCCCTTTGGCAAATCTATCTGCCAATAAATGGGTTGCAAGGACAGATTCAAAATGAAATCTCACAATTTGTCAACTTAATCATTTTGATAGCAGGAGTAAATAATCTAACCGGAGAGATTCCATTTGGCCTCTTCGACATCTCCAACCTTAGCATAATTGAACTGGATTCTAACCAACTCAATGGCATCATCCCTTCTGATATAGGCCTCACCCTTCCCAACTTAGCCTCGCTTTTACTGTTTAAAAACAGTTATACTGGAGCTATCCTAATTTCATTGTCAAATGCTTCTTGGCTTCAACAACTTACTTTTGGTTATTCCGAGATCATTTGGAAATCTGCAATCTCTTTATATTGTTAGCTTTGGTTTTAATCAACTACAAAGTGACTTGAGTTTCATTCATTCTCTAACTAATTGCTCCAGTTTAAGAGTTCTCGAATTCTGATCAAATTTTCTCCAAGGGACTTTGCGCAATTCCATACCCAATCTCTCTGAAAACATGTATGCTCTATCTTTGGGAGATAATCAGTAATATAATGCCATTCCTTTAGGTATTGAAAACCTTGTTAATCTGATTTTCATTCTGTTTAGCTTCAATTATGTCTTTGGCCTGTACTCACTGATTTTTCAGAAATTACAACAGCTGGTGGCGTTGGAACTGAAGCACAACAAATTGTCAGGAAGAATTCCATCTTCAATTGGAGTTTATCTTTGCTGAGTTCTCTCAATATGGGGTTCAACAATCTAAATGGAAGCATAACTCCAAGTATTGGTACTTGTCATAATTTGATGGAGTTGGATCTTTCTCATACTAATCTTGACGGTTCAATACCTAATCAGGTTATGGGCATTTCTTCTCTTTCAATTTCCCTGGTTTTATTCGGAAATGCACTTATTTGTCATATTGCACCAGAAGTTGGTTTGTTGCAAAATCCTGTGAAGTTGGATTTATCAGACAGTAAATTGTCTGGTGTGATTCCAAATACTGTTGGCAAGTGCAGAGTGCTCAAGATTGGAACAACTTCACTTGGAAGGAAATTCATTTGATGGAGAGATACCTGAGACTTTAGGTATTTTACAAGGCATGCAAGACTTGGGTATTTCACAAAATAAAATTTCAGGCAAATCCCAAATTCTTTAGAGGATCTATAAGGACTGAGGCATTTGAATATGTCTTATAATCAGCTTCAAGGGGAGGTTTCAAAAGTGGAATCTTTCTAAATGCAAGTGCTTTTTTTTTTGTTCGGAAATGATAATATTTGCGTTGGTATTATCAATGGCTTCCTTCTTGTCTTCCCAAACAGAAAGATGAACAATCACTCCAATTTGCAAAATCTTTGAAGGAGCAATCACAATTTTTATTTGCTATCATATTTTATTGATTTAAAAAAATAAATCGATAATTAATTTTTATTTAAATATTTAGAAAATATTTGAATGTCTAATTACAAAACTTAATTAATATTTAAAAATACACGCGTTGATAATAAAAATTATTGAGTATTTGATACCAATTATCGATTCATACTAACTGAAAAAAAAAAATTTATTCTAAATTAAAAATTATCATATCTAAATATTTTTTAATAATTTTTCAATTATCAATATTTAATTTTATAATTAGATATCTAAACAATCCTTTAAGTCATTTATCATGTGCAATTGAATTGCTAAGTAAATAATTTTAAGAATCTAATAATATATTCTTGAAAATTAAGTCATTAGGAATGGCAATGGGACGGGGCGGGGCGGGGGCGGGGGAACCATCCCCATCCCCACCCCCGCCTTAGCGGGGAATCCCCATCCCCGTCCCAGTTTCATATACAGAGATAATTTAGTCCCCATCCCCATCCCCGTGGGGATCCCCGTTCCCCGTGGGGATCCCCATCCCCATTCCCCGCTTAAATTTTATATTATTAATTTGTTTATACTTATAAAATTCATAAATAATAGCTAAAAATATAAAAAAATTTATTTAGAAAATATTAATAAATTCAAACATACAAAATATCAACCAAATATAATTAAAATATAAATATTGGGTAATTAGTCCGAAAAATCACAAAATTTCAGTGATTTTTTCGATTTGGTCACAAAAAAAATTTTCCTTTCAGACGAGTTATTAAATTTTTAAAATCTTTTTATTTGGTAGTCACTTGCCGGATTTATTGTTTGAAAAATAACGTGGCATGCCAAATGAATTAATATTGTTAACATGGTTATACCATGTGGATTACACGTCATATTAATTTGCCATTTAACCCTACCATTTAACCCACTTACTCTTGAATTCCCCCAATCCCGATGATCTCCATTTTCTTACAAAACATAGCAACTCTTGCTATGGCCATTGTTGATTACAGAAGAAGCACCTAGAATGACATAATTATCAAAAGCAGATCTGAAGCTAGCTCTCCATTTCAAAAGCACATCATTGTTAATCCCTAATTCCCCCATTAAGCAACTCAATTTGAAAAAAAAAAACTAATTTCGTTAAAATTCTTGAGAATCTGAGTAGCAGAATGATGGGTAACACCACCATCATCTATTTCTCCATTATCCTTGTTCCCAATGAAAAAGATAGAAGAAGAAGGAGACGCAGAACTCAAATAAGAGGAAAAAGAAGAAGAAGAAGAAGAAAATAGCCCATTACTCTCTTTTATGAATTCCACGGTCATGAACATGGTGTTTCTGATGTCACCTTTTTTTCCGATTCATGTTTCCTCATCTTTGCCTTCGATGATAGAACCCTCCGTCTCTGGGATTTAGAATTGGGTTTGTGTCTTTTGTTAATATTTTTATTGTGTTATATATATATATATATATATATATATATATATATATTGGGTTTGTATTTTAAATGGATTTGGAAATTGGTGGTGTTTATAGAAAAGATGGAGGAGGAATGGACTGTGAAAGAGGTGGAGCATAAGAGATGGAGAATTTGGAGGATGAGAAGAAGAATGGAATTTGGAGGATAAGAACTGGCTTTGTTGATCTTCCTTCGGTGGCAATGCCGACACTAAGTTAAAAAAATTTTGTATCTGTATGATCAGAATAATAATGGGCTTATTTCGGTTAATAAATTAAATCAAGTTTTGAATCATTTAGGGATGCAGTGTATTATGGAAGATTGTGTGAAGATGATAGCAATTGTGGATTTAGAAGGAGATGGGCGGGTTAATTTTGGGTATATGAGTTGGGAAGTATTGGAATATGTGGATTTAGATAATATGAAGTCTACTTCAATTTGAAGCTCTAAAAAAGCTTCAATGGTGGGTTAGGAATTATGGGTTATGAAGATTGTGTTGAGAGAGAGAGAAAGAGAGGGAATTTCCAGAGTTGGGAGACAGTAAAAAATTTTTCTCTTTCTTCTGCCACATGTCTAACATGCATTAGTAAGAAAAAAGTCATATACACTAATGAAAGTGGCATCCTTACGTGGCATGATTATGTGGCATGAAAATATGATGTGTTTAATACATGACATACGATGTCATCACCTATTATATACGTGTCATGCCATGTCAGATTTCCGGTTAAAAATTCGGCAAGTGACTTCAATTTGAAAAAATTTCAAAATTTTAATGACTAATCTGAAAGAATTTTTTTTTATGACCAACTCGAAAAAATTATTAAAGTTTAGTGATTTTTCAAGCTAATTACCCATAAATATTTTAATACATAAAAAATATTCAGTAATATTTTTTAATAAAATATTAAAAATTCAGCATACATTAAATTATGAGTATTTAAACAAATTTAATCTAATAAGTATTTTCAATAAACTCCAACAATCTCATAAGAATTATTTATTGAACAAATTATTTCTTATATATATATATATATATATATATATATATATATATATATATTATTAATTAATATAAGGAATAATTAAATAAATATAATAATTAATCAAGTATAATAACGGGTCCCCACGGAGTGGGAAATACACTCCCCGTTCCCGCTAACGGGAAAAAAATATTCCTTATTCCCATTTTTATGAGGAGATAAATCGAGAAATTTCCACCTCGTTCGGGGTAAAACCCTGCGGAGAACGGGGATTCCCCACCCCATTGCTATAAGTCACCGGTGTAAGTTCCAAACCGGCCCATCATAGTCAGAGACCTAGAAACTACGCATCACGCGATTCACACGTGCGACAAGGGCACAGAACAACCCCTTCCGAATAAACAGCCTAAGGCAAAAGTAAAACTGCAGTCGTTTTCATTTGTGTTCAGAGCCGGAGATTATAAAAAAAGAAAAAAGAAAAAATCGCCGATGGCGTTGAACAACGGTCTCAGATCTGCCTCAAAGTTACTGTCCAATTCTGAGTTTATTTTTTCTAAGTCAGGTGGGTTCTTTCGATTTCCAATTTTGGGTTCTTTTTCTTTCTTTTGAGGGGTTTGTTTGGTTGCTGAGAAATTTTGCAGATGTTGTGGAATCTAGGATATTCAGTGTCTATATTTTATTTTCCAGTTTTTTTTATTAATTGATAAATGAAGGGTTCCGATTCGTATTTATTTTTGAATCTGACAATTTTTTAGGTTTCTGATAATGATTGGTTGTGGCCTTTCGATCTTGAGATTGTGATTTTTAGAAGTTGAATGATCTTCTGTTGAAGAGAAAATTGATCTTCTATTAATTGGCATTAATTTTTTATCTTATACTTTAACGGAAATACTTAGAAAACAATTTTAAAATTAAACTGGGTTTGTTGTTATGGCAACAATCTCTTTAAATTGTAATCTTTTGGGATACATCCACAGACATACAGTAAGAACAGTTGTATTATAATTAGCTTCTGACTCTTATGTGCTGTTCAATGTTTATGTTAGAAATGAAATGTAATGGTTCATTTATCTGATAGAAAGAGACAATGGTGCACCCAGTTCACCTATGAATTTAGCTTAATGATTAAGAGGAGGTATGCTACTTTTGAATGTCAGTGAAAACCATTGCTGCTATCAATGTTTCTAAACTCATTTTGACCAATTTCCTGTTATAATAATTTCTAGAGCACTCAAAACTGTTTACTGCTAGAAAATTCTTGCTACCTTTTTCTTTCATTTCTTTCAATAGAACATCAGCATCTCATTTGTGCAACAGAACTGCTATTTGATTTACAAATATTAATCCCTTTCCTCTTTAACTTCCAATGCCAAAGAAGTACAATCGTGCAAACCTACTCTTCATAGAATCATCATAAAATCATGGTACTTGCGTTTTCTTAGAAGTTCTTTATTGAGAATCCTAATTGGGTTTGCGTTGGCATCATAGATTACTGATGCATAGCATGTTCACATTTCTCTTGCCATTGAAACTACACTTGAATGCACCTAGAGTGTGTGTGATCATGTCCATGTGCATGACTGGACAAGTGCACTTACCCCACAGACACCCCTCTACATGTGTATTTTGACTTTATGACTCTATGTAGGTTAGAATGATAAATCTAATGGATGCAAAATTAAGTTATGCAATAAATGTCATTACATTACTTTTTTTCCTCCCCACTTTAATGTTGTTATAATGGTAGAGAGTTCTCTAGAAGTGAGTACTCATTGAAGTTAATATGTTTTACTACATTATGGTATCATGGTTTTATGAAGGTTATCAGTGACTTAAATGATGCTAATCTGCCAGTTGGTTAAGTGGGCTACTTCATTTGGCAGTTCTAGATATCATTGATGTGTGAAATAAATATTTTTGCTTAATTGGAAATGCAGGGTTGTAAATTATAATGATCTCTATAGGAGTGTCTGTGAGTCATCTCCACTTCCAAAAATAAAAAATATAGAGACTGCTGGAATAGGGGATTTTGTTGTTTCGATGGGCAGGATGTTGAAGGTTTTGTAGAGTCTTTAGATCATCGATTGTTGATCTTGTAGATGAGCCTCTCTTTATAAATATTCTCAGGACTCCTTGTGAAATTTTCATACAAGGCCCTTTGCACATAAAAGATAGTGTTTGCACTCCATTGCATGTGTAGAATTGGATTTTGTCTAAATGGTTGTTTTTTTCTAAATATGGAGTAGTATTAGATTTATGCACTTCTTATACGATCTCTGCATCCTGCTGGATGTATTTTGACTTGCAAAAAAAATAGAGACTGCTGGAATAGGAGATTTTGTTTTTTTGATATGTGGGATGTTGAAGGTTTTTTAGATTCTTTAGATCATTGATTGGTGATCTTACAGATGAGCCTCTCTTTATAAATATTCTCAGGACCTTTGTGAAATTTTAATACAAGTCTCTTTGCACATAAAAGAAGGTGTTTGCACTCCATTGTATGTGTAGAACTGGATTTTATCTGAATGGTGGTGTTTTCTAAATATGGAGTATCACATTTTTGCACTTTTTATACAATCTTGCATCCTGCTGGATGTATTTTGAATATTGCACACAATTATTCAGTTATCTAAGAACATCTCTGCCCCCTGCAAATTTTGATCCGCTAAAAACTGAAACTGATGCTGGCCGTTTTTATGCAAGGTTTGACAAGCGGGGCATCTTTATGAACTTGTTTATGTTATAGAATAATGTCAATTTGCCAGCTTCAGCATGCTTATGTTAGATGATGCACCATTGAATATTTCATTCTACATTTTTCAATATATGGTTCTTTTAGTGCTAGTGTATGCATATCACTAGATTTACTTGTCATCTCTTTTTAGACTTATTCTTGGTGCAATCTTTTGAACCACTTTCTAAGCCTAAGGATCTTTTTGTGAATATACTTTGGCTAAACTAAGGATGATTTATGATTTGCACACCAGCATGTTACACTCTCTGATTCACATACTCAATCTTTTCTTTTTTAGGAAGCTGTGTAATTATTAGCGTTTCTCAAATGGAAATCATGTCTTAAAAGGGCCAGTGTTCTCATTTGGGTATAAATTATTCAAAAACAAGTTTAGCTTGCTTTGATTGTTAATTGATGGCAGTATTTAGAAAAGGTGGAGCTAGAAACACTGTTCCTATGTAGATTCTTGTTGCAGTTATGAGCTAATGTTTCTTGAAGTTGCTTCTGAATGCTCTTTAGAGATGTTGAAATTTCCTATTAGAAATTAACATTGTCTTTTTTATTTTTATTTTTATTTTGGTCTCTTTTAATTAAGAACAAACCCAACTAGTTTAGGATTTAGGCTTTGTTGAATTGAGTTTTTTTTTTAATTAAGAATGAGAAATGAACTAGTTTTAGTTATCCCTTGGCAAGCCATTTTGGTGGCCATTTATATGATGAATTCTCATTGCATTGGGCTGAACTCCTATATATGGTGTCTTGTCACAGTAAACAGAGGGTTCCACTCAACAGGAGTGAAGAGGATGGGGGGAGGCCATGCACACGGCCATGACGAACCATTCTACCTTCATGCGAAGCACATGTACAACTTGGACAGGATGAAATATCAGAAAATCAAAATGCCTCTTGCTGTCTTCTCTGCCTTCAGCATTGGTGTGATCGTTCCTGTCTATGCTGTCATTTTCCAGCAGAAAAAGACTGCTTCTGGCTGAGTCAAGATGCAAAGCTTTGGCGCAATAATAGGAACAAGTTTGGAATTCATTCAAGGCTGACTGTTGGCATTCCTAAGTTGTGTTGTTTTTGTTATTTTTGCTGCTAGTTTTCAATGCTTATTGTTGGCAATTAGGAACTAAGCACTTGTTTCTTGTAATAATTTCTTACAGTAACGAGCCCATACCAAATGAATCAAGGTTCTATTACTTTTTTTTTTTAAGTTTAATATGCTTAAATCTGGTGTGGAGCTAAATCTTTTATTTGGCTGAGATTAGTATGTGGGCGCATCACATGCAAGGTGGAGTTGGTCTGTGGCGGCTCCATGGTTGTGGGGAACAAGCAATTTGTCGCATGAACTGATATTTGCTTTTTTTTTTTTTTTTTTTTTTTTTTAAATCTTTTGAAGATTTTAGATTTTGAATATCTGTTTATTTCTGAGTGGTGGTTTGTATTTGTATTTGTATGTGTTAGGTACAGAAGTAGGCAAGCATCAAAGAAAATTCTAAAATTATATTGCAATAGGCAACCTCCTTAACTAACTTCAGCACATATAGGTAGATGTTTCTGGATGGCACTCAAGGTGGACTAGCGTAAATGGTGTAGAAAACAATTGTTTTTTTTTTTTAATTATTAAATTTTCATATTATAAACAAGGAGCGGTATGGTATTGTTTAGTCAGTTTGAAAGGTTGTAATCAAATCAAATTAATTTTTTTAATTTAAAAAATA
Organism: Aleurites moluccanus; assembly: GCA_948193065.1. NCBI lineage: Eukaryota > Viridiplantae > Streptophyta > Magnoliopsida > Malpighiales > Euphorbiaceae > Aleurites > Aleurites moluccanus. The sequence continues at coordinate 55,402 of CANXYC012037255.1, read as the reverse complement.
CTTAAATTATTATAATTAAATTAAATTAATTTTTTTAATTTAAAAAATATTTAAATTAAATCAAATTATTAATATAATCAAATCGTCGGTTTAAATTCGGTTTGATGGGCTATTGGCTTCAAATTTAAAATATTTTTTATAAATCGTTATTTTTTATTATAAATTTGAGAAAAAACAGATAAAGCATTGTTGATAAAAAAATTTCAAAAATAATTCAATATATAATATAAAATTTATCTTTTTTATTAATTAACACTTTCAAATTTGTATTTTTCTCGATAATTAAATTTTTTTTATTTATTTATAATTAATTTTTATGAATAGCCTTTTTTTAATTTTAAATTAATATTAAATTAAAAAAATATATGGTTGTATATAAAATAAAATAAAATTTATTTAATTATAATAATAGTAAAAGCAATATATATATTGGTTTGGTTCAATTTAAAACTAATAAAAAAAATATTCAAATTGCAAATAAATTTAAATTTTTATTTATTCTATTTTTTAAATTAAATAATTTATAAAATCATAAATTTCAATTTAATTTAATCAATTTAATTCGATTTAATTGGTTCGATCGGTTTTGTTTACATCCCTATTATAAACTAAAAAAAGTTGGCATCACTATTTTTTTTAGTAAAAAAAAAAAAAAAAGATGTTTATTCATCATGTTGATTTAGTTTTCTAATTTTTTATGTTTGTTTTGCTGAATAATTAACACAATCCATTAAAAAAAAAAAGTGAGGGTGACAATATATATATAATAAAAGAGGAAAGTGCTCTAGAAAATATAGACATTTGGTTTTGTATGGTTGTTAGTAATGGAGAATTAAGAACCTAATAGTGGTAGATTAGTATATAATAAAGAAGATTCGAGATCCGTCGGCTGCTGTAATCATGTTTTTCTTATGGATAAGCTTAGGGGGAAGCATATTGAAAGCTAACTAAGGTCAATTATTGTGGGCTGCCAGGTTGGGATTAATCATGATCAATTAGCTAGTGGACTGTCGAATAATTTTATTATGAAATTGATTTTTATTTGAATTAAATTCTATTTTAAATTAAACAAAGGATACAAGCTATTAAAACTATCCAATTAATAAAACTGCATATTTAAATAAATTCTTTGTTAATTCATTCAGAAATATTTATTTTAGTAAAATTCTTTTACAAATTAAATAAATTCTATATAAATTTTTTAAAATTATTTAAAAATAATATTAAAACGTCTGATATTACTCGTGAAAATTTATTTTTTATTAAATTTTACACTTTAAATACTATAATAAAATTTCTATAAATTAATAACCTCTATTATATAATAATTTCATCTCGATTTAAATTAATAAATTAAATTAATGTTCGATTAATTAATATTTTATTTAATTAATAAAATTAATGAATATCAATGATATTAATTTATAAAAATTTTACTATATTTGAATTGAATTTTTTAACTTAATATGAAAACCTTAATTAACAAAATACAAATTTCACAAAATATCAATTTAACAATCGAAATTCCAAATAACCACAATAATTTCATTTCATTTCTAATTGGATATATCACACGATCAAAATAAATAAAAAAATATACGAAATCTGGAAAAGGTTAGGGTTTTCATATCAGAACTTCCAAATCAAAAGAAACATCATACTAAATAAGAAGAGAAGGAGAGATACGTGTATGTGCCGATAAGAGAAACGAGAAAGAGGATGGCGTTGATCTAGTTCTCAGAGACTTTGTGGTGGATCTTGGTGCGCAGATCCTTCCAAAGACCTGCCATTATCTTCTGTTGAAATGGTGAAAGAACATACACTACAGCCTTCATTCTTACTGATTGCTTCCCCATCTCCCTACTTCGTGTCTTCTTCTTCTTCTTTTGTGGGTTTTTCCATTTTAATTTTTTTTTCAATTTTTTTGTTCTGTATTTTTTATTTTCAGTTTATTTTTTATTTTTCTTTGTATTTTGTTTTTTATTATATTTGATTTATAGTCTTTTGGAATAGTGTGTACAATATATGTCTTTCCGAAGTCAAAATAAAATTAATTTGGCTATAAAATAAAATTGTTGTCTCACATTAATTTAAAAGTATATTTTAGTGCTAATCAATAATTTTTAAATAAATTTAAGGAAAAAATTAAACGTTTAACCTATCTTTTAGGTCAAATCGCAAACTATAATTATTAAAAAAAATTATAGATTGAATCTTTAAAATTTTAATATTTTTAAATCGAGCTCAATCCATAAATATGTATATTTTATACTGAATAATATAATAAATATATTTCATGATTAGGAATCATAAATGATTAAATTTGAAATAAATTTTATAAAATTTGAATATAACTCTATTAAAAATAAAAATATTTACCTCACACCCGTCCGAAAAGATGAATTAAGGTAGGCTATATCTGTTTATATATAAATTTTTTTTCTTCTTAAAATATATTTTTTAATATTATTTTCTTATATGTATATATTCATTTATGTATTTTTTCTATATATATATAATATAATTTATATTTTAAATAAATAATGAATATAAATTAAAAATATATAATTAAATATAAATATAATATTAAAAATAAAAATATATATAATATAATATATATAATCGGATTGAGTTTAAGATGAATTATACTCTCATTCGGACCCGATTCGGATTCAAATTAAAAAAAAAAAAAAAAAAAAAAAAGTCACTCTATTATGTTTATTAAACAAAACAGATTTTATACTTTCATTATAATTTAAATTGTATCATATACCCAACTAACAGATAAAATTATATTAATAAATTTTTTAAAATATCAATATATAATTGATAATATGTTTAAAAAGATTATTACACTAAATATAGTAAAATAAAATCTGAAATTAAAAAAATAAAGTAAAATTAATATGTGATTAGTTAGATATATAAAAAAAAAAAAAATGGCATACCAAATATAATCAAGAATTTTCTGAAATAAAAGAAAACATAAACGTATAATAGGGGAAATAGAAATTGAGAATGGCTAAAATTAGGGTTGAAGATAATCATGAGAAGCTTGTTTTGCTAGAATTGGATATGAGAGACAAAATGTAAGACGACAAGATTCCTCATTTATTTGCTTTCCTCTTGCCTTTATGCTACAAGTGGAAACTAAAGCAAACCCTAATAAAATAAAGATAGATCATAATCCACTAATAAAATGACATGTGTATACTTGATAGCCAATAGCTAATTGCTAGAGGAAAGCCTCCCTTTCATTTGAGAAAGTTCCTAATTCCTTTGAGAGAAAGAGAGAGAGATATTTTCTCTCTCTTAACCTTTTACTTATACTCATCCCTTGTTGTCTTCCATTTTCTTTATGATATTGCTCTATTATTTGCTCATGACAAAAAAAAAGGACCTTTATAATATAAAATTTCAAGATCTTTTCCTCTTCTTATATCCATAATTAAATAAAAATTTATTGATTATGATATTAGCTAGGATTGCACAAACTACTTCATCATGTATCTAGCTACCTCTTAAACAGAAAAAATAAAAATTATAAAAAAGGAAGATAAAATGTATTTGTTTGTTAATTTAAAGTATTTGGAAAATAATTCATACTTTGATTTAATTCCATAATATTAAAATTATCATTAAAATTATGAGTGAGTGTGATTTCCAACTTAATTAAATTTTAAATTAAGAAAACACAGAAAGATCATTTCTCCATATGAACAAACATGGCTAACAATCAACAATGGCTGCTCATAAAAAAAAAACAAAGAGAAAAAAAAAAACAACTCTACAATTACAAAAAAAAATAGAAAATCAAATCTTGGCTCAAAATAGACTGCTGAAAAGAACCCCACCTATCAAAACAGGAAAAAAATAAAAATAAAAAGCCTGCAAACTGAAAAGAAAAGTTCAGACTAAAAATCTTGCTTAATTATAACCTCACACACACACAGAATTAAAGACAAGAAAGTTAAATTTTTACCCTCTTTATTGAGAATCATTAGGGTTTTCATCTCCACTATCACTACCTTGTTGCTGATTTTCTTGATTGTGTTGCTCTAAATTCATACCCAAACCAACCCTATTACTATTATAAGCATTAACCCCACCCAAAATCCCAAAACTACTTTCTGTTACTCCTAAACCCAGTTGCTGTCCTCCCATTTGTTGCTGCAATATCATTGACCCAAGTTGAACCGGGTTCATCCGCCCACCTCCGCTAAAATTTACTCTTTGCATAGGACTTACTCCGGCTGCAGGAAAAGTCCACATCTGGGGTTCTGCTATGGCTGCTGAAGTGGTAGACCCACCTCCTACTGGTAACATCCAGAATGCATTACTACCATTTGTGGCAGTCGGTGCTGCTACTGCCCACATAGCTGCCGGAGTTGCAAGAATGTTTGATGGTGGTATAATAGAACTAGCTGCTGAGTGTTCTCGATTTTCTTGAATTTCCGTTCTTGCTCCTCCTCCCCCACCACCAACTCCTTGCTTGCTAGAATTAGTGTTCAATGGTTCTGTGGATTCTTGTTGTGGTGGCGTTGTTTCTTTGAAAAGATCTTCTCGATATGTTTTTCTCATGTAATTCTCATCGGAAACAATATTTTGTGGATATAACTGGTGGTGGAATCCAAACATTGAAGTGTTAGAACCAAGAATTCTCCGATTTTCATCTCCATTATTGTTGTTACTATTTGCATCATAAAAAGCTAAACTATTATGAAAAGACAGAGGAGCTGATTTTGCTGGGGGAGCAGATATGGTAGTGCCACTGCTTCGTAAAGATACATTTAATGTAGAAAAATTTGCAGGAATTGTACCAGTACCAGTAGCTGCAATTATTGCAGATTCTGCTTGTTGTAAGAGCCATTCAATTGTTTCACCATCAGATTTATGGCCTAATTCTCTGGTTAATTGGAACACCCTTGCTGCACATAAAGCCGGCATACGGATGCGCCGGCCACGGCCATCTACCTTTGTGTGGCGGTCTTTGGAAGGCCTTTTGGGTGTGGGTTTTGTAAGAGCCGCAGAATTGGAATTTGATGTTGAGGGGTTCACTCCAATTTGGTTGGAGATGGAGCCCATGAATGGGCCCTGAGCAGAAGAAGTGGCGTTGGTGGAGGTGGTGGAGGTAGCCACAATAGACCCATGTTGTTGTTGGGTTTCAAGAGAGACTAATTGCAGTGAATTTGCTGCTGTTGCTGTAGATTCTTGTTTTTGGCCATCGTTATGATCTTTACCACTAGTAGTCTTGTTACTTTGCTGGTTATTGCTCTGTGACTCCATTAATAACATCTGGGTTTTCACAATTTCAACCAAAAAATCTTCAGAGACAAATTGGATTTTTCACAATTTGATCCAAACTCATTTTGTTTTGCACCTCTTATTTCCTTGTTCTTCAAGTCAGTCCACAAAAAGCTAAGAAAAATAATAAATAACAATAAATGGATAGATAAATAAAAATAAAAATGGAAAATTTTAATAATAATAATAATAATAAGGATTTATTTTGCTACAAAGTCTTGTGATTCTCACTGCACCACTGGTGGTGCGTGGGGATCTTTTATACTTCTTTACTTGCTTGTGATTGACTGTTGTCTCTGTATAGAATGGGAGAGAGAAAGAGAGAAAGTAGTAGGTGAGAGAAGAGCCAATAATGCTTAAAGAATCAGTGTATAGCTGGGCCTGTAATATGCAACAGTACCCCTCTAGTGGGGTCCCCTATGAGAAAGAGAGGGAATGTTAATTGGACTATTAGTAATTGAGTTGCTAACCTAATCATCAAATGTCTTTCACCTTATCACACTTCCCTAACAAAATCCTGTTTCGAATTTTAGGTGGAATGGAAAAGGTTATAAGAGATTATTCATTTAAATTCTAATATATATATATATATAAAAGAATTATAATTATATATCAATAATATATTAGTTTAACCTCAAGAGAACTAACATGATAAAATAGTTTTTTTATTAATTAATTTTTAATTTTTTTGAGAAATTATCAAATAAAATGAGTGTATATTAAGGATAAATTCATATTTAATTAGAGTAAAAATATATTTATACGAATTCGTTTTTATATGAATAAAAAATATATTCATGTTTTATCTAATAATTTTTTTTGATTTTTTCCATCAGCACCCAAAAATTAATTCGAGCTAATTTCTAAATATATAGGTTGATATGGGATTTTATTCTTGAATTTGTAAGTTGATTCGAAGATGTCTCTAACTAACTAAATAAAAAATTTATATATTTATTCAATCATAAATAATAAGTCAAAATTATTATAAAAAATTGAGAGTTTGAATTTAATACTATTTAAATATTTTATTTTTATTTTTTTTATAAATCATATGTTATCCGGTCATCACATTTAACGTCGACTATTCTATATTCGAGTCGGATAAGATTACATGGACGGAAAAACTTCTCTTTATAAGTTTTAACGTAACTACATATTTAGAATTTAAATTTGAAATCTCTGATTAAAATAGAATAATTTTATGTCAGTTGATTTATGCGATCGATGGTATTGTTTATCCATTTTATAGTTTTATTTATGTAGACGTGCTCTATAATTAATGCATGTGATAAGTACTAAAAGCTACATTTTTTACCGAAAATATAAAATGATTTAGGAATGATAATGAGATTAGAAAGAACAAATTTCTTAATTTTCATTCTCGTCCCATTAACCATCGGAGCAGAGAGTGGGAAGCGGAAGGCAAGCAAAGTAAAAAATATCGATACAGTTAGGGTTCAAGGAGGTCCAGACCCACCCCTAAAATTTAAAATAAAAATAAATAGTCTATTACTTTACTACAAAATAATAAAAGGAGTCGGCGGTGTGAGTTCGAATCTCACAACCTTTTCAAAAAAAATTTCTTATTTTTTATTTCTCTTTTATCATTAATTTTTTTTCTTATTTTATTTCTCTTCAATTGTTTTCTTATTTTATTCCTCATTTATCTCTTTCTTTTTTTTTCTTGTTCTTATTTTTCTAGAATTCTATTATTTTGTATTGATTTTATTTTTTATTACTCTTAAATCTTGGAACTTATTTTTCTAGAATTCTAGTAATTTTAAAATTTATTATTCAAAAATTTTAGCTATTTATTTATCGACCCCTTGAAAAAAATTTCTGAAACCGCCATTAGATACAATGAAAGGACTTGTTCAGGTTTCTTCACTTTTTTTCTTCATGATATTAATTATCACTAAATGTAATATCTTGAAATTTTTAAATTTTAAATTTCAGACTTTATGAAAATATCTTACTGTTATCATTAATTATTATTATTATATTGAAATTTTTATATAAAATAATAATATTTTATATTTATAAGTGAAGATATTATTATTATTAGCAGTCCTGATTTATCTAATTTAAGCTAATTATAAACTAAATCTTGGTTGAGTAAGAAGGGAAGTAGAGAGAGGGAGGTTGTCATTTCCATTCACTGCCCGCCGGTCACCCTGTCAATATGAGCCCTACTAGTGGATAGTCCAACCACCAACAATTCATCCGCCAAAAGCTGTTATTATCGTCTCCATCACCGGCGGCAACCATCGTCATCATCACCGCGGCCAGCATCAATCCGCTATTGAAATATAAATTTCATATTAATAATTTAAAAAAAAATAAATAAATAAAAATATTAACATATAAACAAATAAATTTTTTTTATTATATTAGCCTAATTCAAATTTTTATAATAAAAGTGATATAATAAAAAATATTATAAAATAACTCACTTTTTCCAAGTTATTCAAATTATTCGTCGTTATCAAGCTAAGCTAATAAATTTTTTTATGGTATCAAAGTAAATTTTTATCATAATTTGATTAAATTATTATAATTAAATATTAAATTATCAGTAAGTTGGTAACCCATCAAATTATCAAAATACAAACAAAATACATAATTATCACTGGACTAATAAGCTATCGAATTATAAAAATATAAAATTATCAGTGGACTGGCAACACATCAAACTACTAGAATACATAATTACTTATAAAATCTACTTAAATTTTCAAATGACAATTGAATTAATAGATTACAAAAATAAATACCAACAAATAAACAAATAGAAAATATTACCATATTGATTTGGTTTAAATTTTTATAATTAAGGTAATATAATAAAAAAATTATAAAATAATATATTTTTTTAAAATTATTTAAATTGTTTCTCACCACCAAGCTAAGCTAATGAATTTCTTCAACCCATCAACACCAATTTTTATAAAATTTAAATTTAAATTTAAATTTTTTATGTAATATAAACGATTGTAATTATAATTTTGACATAATTATAATCTTAGAAAAATTTTAATTTCAATTTTAATTCTATTATCCAGACACATTCTTAATGGAATTATCTTTATAGGAAAAAATATTAATTAGAGAAATCTTTATAGGAAAAAAAATACTAATTAGAGAAATAGTATTGAATATTTTAACTTTATAAATATTAATTCAATTGATTAGTGAACTTACTGTTCATTTTATTAATATTATAAGTTTGAACGTCAAAAGCATATCACAAATAGTTTATTTTAGAGAAATATCTTTAAAGATATAAAGAAATGGATTTGAAGTCACTTTCCACCTATATTTTCTAAACAATAATAATAATTATAATAATTAGTAAGCATGAAGATTTTCTTGAATCAATAATGCATACTTTCCATAATTTTATTCACATATCCACACTTCTTTTTCAGAAATTTATAAATGAAAGCAATGCAAACCGCTTAAACTTAGACTTTTTCTTCTATTTGAAAAGTTGAGGAAAAAAGAAAAAAACTAAAAAACATGTCAATCATAACAATTTTTTATTTTTATTTTTTATAAAAAAGCACAAAATAGGTCTCTTTTTTCTCTACTCCACTTGGCTTTTAGTTTTGAAAATTTTATAAAAATATCAAAAAATTAAAAAAAAAATTATTTTTATTATTATAAAAATATTTTTTCAAAAATATTACATACAACGTGTACTAAAAATATATTAAACATATATCAAACATATCATATATATACCAACACATATATCAAAAATTCATAATAAAAAAAATTGTAAAAATAAAAAAAAATAATATATAAATATATATATTTGTGTAATTTTGCCTTTAGTATTTACCTATATCCATTATTTTTTTTCTTTTATTATATATATCCAATTAATTATTGGTTTTATTTTTTAAAAAAAATTCTACTATTGGTGTTGATAATGACGATCTTGATGACGCCAATCAATTCCAACAACCCTTTCTCTGTCCATAAAAAAATAAATAAATAAATAAAATATCTATTTTTTTTTATGTCTGCTTGGGATAAAGTTTGTACAGTGAAACAGTAAAAAAGAACACGTTTATAAATTGTTACATTGGGAGTATGTCGGGTTTAGTAATTGATAATTATTGGGGATAGTTAGTAGTTGATTGTTTAAAGATGAACGTATGATTATTTGGTTAAAATTTATTAGTTACTGTTTAAATGATGATAATTAAGAGTATAATTTATTTTTTTGTATGTTATTATTAAATTTAATTTTTTTAATTTGTGATATAAATCGAAAACATAATAAAATGAGAAGTTAAAAAATTACAATTAGTTATTTTATTATATAATTATTTTTTTAAAATATGAATTTGATAATTTTTATAAATATTATTTATAATATTTTAATATTTATTTATTATTATTATTATAGTTATACAAAAATTAATTTAAAAAATATCTTTTATTAATAATAATATAATCTAAATTTAAATCAATCATTAATTAATTAGAAAAACTCTAAATTATAACTTTTCAAAATAATAATTATTTGTATTCTTAATAATTATCAGCTATTATTTTCTTCTTTGTATTTAATGTGACTATTAAAAGTCAAAAAATTTATAAGTAAACTCCCAACTCTCAAACAAAACACTCCCTCGTCACATAGAAGCAGACAAAGGAAAGCCCTCAAATGTCTCTCGCTCTCTTTATGTCCACACATATCTACGATATAAATTACTGCCTTTTATAGGAACTTTCTCTATTTCTATTGATTTATGATTACGGAAATTATATTAATTAATTAGCAATATTATTTTAATTTTATTTGTTATTATATTGTTCACCAAAATATAAGATTTGATAAAATCTATATTAAAAGTATGAAATTTTAATATAAAATTTATATTAATTTTAGATTTTTTGAATTAATTTTTAGAATATAATTTTTTTAATATTTATAATAATTAATATCAAAATAAATTTAAATACACGGACAGTTCAATACTCAAAAAAATATCTTGTAGATTATATTAAAATTATTTATAATTTAAAAAAAAATAATTTGAATTCTGATTAATATCAATAAAAATAAAAATAACAGCAAACGTCAAATATTTAACCGCAATAAAATATTAAGATCATAATTGACTGTAATATAAAACTTAATAAATTTTATATTAAAAATATGAAATTTTAATATAAATTTTATGTGAATTTTAAATTCTTCAATTATTTGAATTAGTTTTTAAAATGTAATTGTTTTATGATTGATATATAAGTTTTTATTTATTATATTATTACTGAGGTTAAAAAATATTGATAAAATAGCAGTGTCCATTAAAGCAGGTACAATAGGTGAGTAGAAAAACTGAACTTTGGTAGGACAAGCAACGTGGCCATAATGGTGTACATTCAAGGCAGAAGCTAAGACAGCTCAGCCAAGCATCTAATCGACTCTGACAGCTCATCCCACCACAACCATTACCTTTTTCTTTGTTTTTCCTTTTCCTTTTCCTTTTCCTTTTCCTTTTATTTATTTTTTCTATAATATTTTTCAAACTAAGATTAATCCACATGTTCAACATTTCTGAGGGGATGAGTTTTATTGGTGCTTAATTATATATTATTCAAAAAAAAAAATTCATAAAATTAATTTTGTATGATTTGAAAATTAAATTTTTTTATAAAAATATAAAAAATTTTAAAAAATTAATTTTAAATAAACCGAAATTATATAAATAACTGTAAACATAAAATTTTTGTCACGTATATATTATTAATATTTTTTGTGGAAATGAATGTTGTACTGTTGAGAGTTTAGGTGTGAAATGGAGGAAATTCCAAAGGTTTGTGGGGCTTCATATAAAGGAAATGAAAATTTGGATTCACAAATAGAACAAATTGATATAATCAATATTTTTAAAATAAGATGGATTAAAAAATTAATAAAAATAGAATATTAGAAATTCGATCTAGGTTAAATAATTTAAATCGAAAAAAAATTATTATACATATATATGTATATATAATTTGACATTTATTACATATATGATAAAAATAAATATAATGTAATTATGATTAAATTAAAAATTTATATAAAATCATATTTTTTATAATGTCAATTCAATCACATTAAGTGAAAATTTATATATATAATAAGTTATGAACATTCGTTTGCTTAAACATTTATTCGTGCAATAGGATTATATGTAATAAGATCATGATTTTGGCGTCGGGTAGATTTAGCGTGCAGTAAAATTAAAATAAAATTATTAAAATTTTCTTAACTCAAAATGATGTCGTTTTTGCTTCATAAAAATGACGTCGTTTTAATCAAAAATTAAAATAATTAAAAAAGTTGATCAGTTCGAATAAAAAAATCAGTTCGATTTGGTCGATTCATCAATTAACTAACCGATTTATTGATTTTTAACTGATTTTTGAAAGACGGATAAATAAAAATTGATCAAACTAATTCTTGATTTGATTTTTAATTTTTTCAGTTTGACCAATTAATCTAGTCTGATTTTTACAACTATGATATAATCCCTATTCCCTGCCATTACTAAATATACAAGTCTTGCTTTCCAAATAAAATGTTTAAGGGACATTTGGATAGGGATTAAAAATTATTGATTTAAAATAAAAATATTTTTTTTAGTTGGTAAAAATTTTAATTGACATTCGTAATTCCTATCTGTTATTAAATTTTGTCAATTTAAAAAAGATAAATCGGCAATTAGCCTTTAATAGTTTGATATCTAAATATTTAAAAATTTGACATTTGTTAAGATAAACATTTTTAAATGGTAATTAAACTTTGTAATTGGACATTTAAATACCTACTAGATATATTGAGATTAAAACTCTTATTATTTATAAAAAAAATAATTGTAAATGCTATTTAATAAAATAACTTAATAATTTTTTTAAAATTTTTAATTATAAATTACATGAAATTCATTTTAAAAATAATTTGTGATGATATATAAATTACAATTAGTATATTTTTAAAATAATACTTTCCAATTGTAAGTTAAATAAAAAATTTGAAATAAATTTATAATCAAATTATTTTTTTCCACGATTAAAAAAAGGTGAAAAGTGAAGATATTGAGATTTTAAGTCATTCTTCAACTAAATATTAAAATTTTAAAATTTATGGATAAAATTAAAATAGTAAATTTTTAATAACTAATTTAATAGAATTTGAAAGGTAATAATATAAGGGAAAATAACTATTTTTTTAATAACTCTCATTAAATTAGTAACAAAATTTATCATATTAGTTAATGGAAACTCAAATTTTAAATTTCAAATCATAAAAATAAATAAAACTAATTTTCCTAAAAATAAAATAAAGAGAGCAATATGATCACATGTAATTGCAATATTGAGCTAATTTGGGATTAATATATATTTACATTTAATTATTAGATAAAATGCTTGTTTAACCTTAATTTATTATATTTAATTTTGGATTGAATTGTTCAATAGATCATTTGTCTATAACTATTTCCTATTAGATTTTGTTTAAAAAATTTTATTTACAATAATCATTTTTAATCCGTTGCTTTAAAATAATTATTAAAAAATCGTAATTTTTTACATGTTGAAAATTTATTAAAGTAGAATGAGATTTCAATTTTTTAATTTTTTTTCCAAATTAACTTGACTAAAATCCAACCAGATTTATGTTTATGGAAAGTTTTTACCTAAATCTGATTCATAAATATTTCCTTTTCATGAAATAAATTTTCACCGTATATGATATTATTTAAGATAATACTTAAATTTATTTAAAATAGATATGAAAAATTATTTTGAAATTTAAAAAATATTAAATAATTTTTTTAAATTTTTGATTAATTAATTCAAAACATCATTTTAAAATTTAAAAATATAAAAAATTTAAATTAGATATATTATTTTTTTTTTTAATCAGTATTTTTAAATTTTTGTTTTCAAAACGTCACCCTCTTAACATGATATGTAATATTTTGTGAATGGAAAAGTCTGTGTACTTTTATTGACTATTACCCACTTTTTATTTGTAAAATGTTTTTAGCTCTATTAATCTAAGCTGATTAATTCATAAAAGGAACAAATTTCTTACGCCGCCAATTTTTTCTATATATAAGGCTCCTACTCATGATATTATTTAAGATAAACGGATTCCATACTATCCACTTTTTAATTAGGTGATAAGATATTAAAGTATCAAATCCTTAATTTTCTTTGTTTTTTTTTTTTTAATTTATAATACGCTTGAGAAATCAATATAGAAAAGAATATTTAGATATAATAAAATTCCAATTAATTTAGCAATTAATTATTAATTATTATTAATAATTATTAACTAGTGATAAATATTTAATAGCTAATAGTCTATTAGCTTATTGTTTCAAGTATTTACTAAATTATTATTTACGTTATTTGTTAATATATTTAATAATTATTAAGAATAAATATTATTATTTATTTTTTATTTAAATATTATTTTTAAATGATAATTTAGTTATTTTATTTAAAAAAAATTGAATTTTTTTTTATAAAAAAATTCTAAATTATAATTTTTATAAATAGTTATTATTTTACTACTTAACAGTTAACAATTATCAGTAATTAAATGGGTATTGAAAACTAAAAAAAATTAATAATTACATTAAATTTTTTTATCAAATATTCACAAAATCTCTAATAATAATAATGGTAATAATATAAAAGAGCATTTGGATATTCTAGTTATAGCAATATATGTTTTTTAGGTTTTTTTTTTTTCCCATTGTAAAAATTTCATGTTATCATCTCTTAAGATATTCTCAGAATAAATATCTAAATATAATTTATCTGTAAGAATATATATAATATTATAGATGATAAATGAGCAGATTGAATCGGTTATTTTGGATTTAAATTAAATTTATATTTAAATAATTTTGAGTTTGGATTATCATTGGGTCAAATTATCATAAGATTGAATCAATAATCATGTCAAGTAATTATTGATCTAAATTATTTTTTAGGTCGGATTGGGTCAACAAGCAAGATCGACATTTTCTCGAATCAGTTCATTCATGAGTTTAGATTTTTATCATATTGATTAATTTTTTTAATATTCATATCAGATAATTTGAATTTTGAATTATTAATTATTAAAATCAAATTAAATCTAAATCGAATGTGACACAAGTCAAATCGAATCTACATATTCATTTTGCCATCACAGTTAAAGCTAAATATATCCAAAAATAAATTCAAGTTTAAAATTTTATTTTTCAACTAAAAACAAATGTTCAAGATTATATATATATATATATATATAAGTTTAAATTTTTATCATATTGGTTAATTTTTTAATATTCATATCAGATAATTTAAATTTCAAATTATTAATTATTAAAATTAAATTAAATTTAATTCAAATTTAGTATCGGACAAGTCAAATCGAATCTACAGGTTCATTTTGCCATAACAGTTAAAGCCAAATGTATCCAAAAATAAATTCAAGTTTAAAATTTTCTTTTTCAGCTAAAAAAAGATGTTCAAGATTATATATATATATATATATATATATATATATATATATATATGAAATTAAATTTAGGTGAGTTGAGAATTAAAATTTTTTATATAAAAATAAAATATACATGTAATTCATTTAAGCTGAGATTGAGTGACCAAATGAAATTTTTCTTAAATTACTGCTCTCTCATCATCAACAAAACTTTGTAGAAAAGTAAATTTTAAAATCTTTTAATAAGCTAATGGATTTTTTTTTTATGACAGTCTCACCTAGACTTTTAGGTCCTTATATATTAAGAAATGATTTTACACATGTTACTTATGTGTATAAATTATCAAATACTGAATTAGGTGAAATAAAAGATCAAATAATATCGATATAATTTATTGGTAAAATCATATGATTTTCACACATTTATTTTATGTATTATCAAATATTGAATTTGATTAAATAATAGATAAAATAACTGATAATTTTATGAGTAAAATCAAATTCATTGAATTAACCATATTTTTTACTGTAATAGGGTAGGATATCAAGCTTTCACAAAGGAGATCTAAGTTGGATTTGATTTGTATCAATGAAAATTAATAATTTCCAAAATGGCAGCATTAGGAGGATTGGAAACAAGCAAAAAGTAAGAATTTGGCGCCACAGATGTTTCCCAGCTGGTCATGAAAATGGTATGATTACTCTCCACAGTTGCTGTGCTTAATGTAGAAAAAAGTATGTGATATCATACCTATTTTTAATTCGAAGTAGGCTAATGCTGAAACTGCAGCGCTGAAATTTGCTATTGACTTGGCCAAGCTGCAGAACAATTTAAAGATGGTGAAAGTTGAAAGTGACAGTGAGGAAGTCACCATAATGGTTTTCAATGGACCCAAGATAAAAGATATTCTGCTCTTTAGTGAATCCTTTGATTTAGTATCATTTTCATTTATTCCTAGATTAGCTAATAAAGTTGCACCCTCCATTGCTCATTTTTGTAGAGTAATGTTCAACTCCATTGCTCATTTTTTGTAGTGTAATGTTCAACATGGCCCATAGTGATGTTGTACATGCCAACAATGAATTTTGTTTCTTTTCTTCTAAAAAAGAGAAAAAAAAATAGTAGTGCTTTTTTTCCAATTAAATGAATAAAAGAAAGGAGTATGTATTATCAGTCAAGATTATAATTAGGCAGATATCAATCAAGAATATTAGTTAAGATTATAATTAGGCAGATATCAATTAAGATTATATTTAGGCAGTTATTATTGAAATTTGCCTTTATTGGCTCCTTCCAATTTAGCTCCTCATTTAGTTCCTAAATTAGCTCTTGTATTAAATGTAAATATATTTTCTTTATTCATGTAATAGCTGATATATTTAGATTAGGAATATTTATTCTGTTATCAAAAATATATTGTATAGATTATTATTTATTGGAATGAAAGCAAAGGGAATGATATTCAGTCATTTACTCAAAGATTGTTATGCATGAGAAGCCTTTCCAGGACAAATAGGAAGCCCCGTCTGATGAGGCAGTGTTTGGACTTTAGAAGTCCACACATAAGCCAAATGGACAAAGGAACATCTGAAGCAACTGAAGAATTAGGATTACCAGCACGGGAAAATTTATGCTGTAAGTTCTTGATGTTTGACCATATATTTGCATCCCTTCCATCACTCATTTCTGCAATAAGCAAATCACCTAGCCAGGTATAGCCATTCTGGCGGTAAGCAATTCTTTCTGAATGGAGAAGAGAATGCAAAGTAGCCCATGCAAGATTTGCTTTCATGATAACAATATTTCTTAGGCCTGCACTCTCAGTGTTTTCAACGAACTTGCAAGATTTGGCTATCTGCATCAGATGGGAGAATTCTTTGTCTAAATGAGTAAAAGAACCAATGATTGCATCCAATTTCTCTGTTATACTCTCCAAGAGCTGAAAAACATAAATTAAATTCAAAATGCAGTGAAGATAAAAAATTGTAATCAATCAACATTTTGCTGAAATACAAATTTGCACATACAAAGCGTACGAGTTTATACAAAATACTTCCATAATTACACGCTAAATTACCATCAGAAAACTCTACAAAAGGACAAGGAAAGGAAACATGCAATTTTTTCACATGATGCACATAAGAATCAAACAACTGTCCAAAGAAACATGAGACCAAGATTAAACTGAACAGTGAATGGAGCTAGGTCAAATTGAAACCTGTTTCCCACAGTACAATTGGTTTTGCATATTTAACTGTAACATTCACCTAATAATTATAGCAATGTATTAGAAGCATCAACAGTGCAACTTCATGTATTAAATAGTAGAAATTATTACATTATTGCAACCTCAATTTGTGCAATGTACATTGTATTAGACAATTACCTAGTTGGTTTAAATGAATTACCATCATACTGGGTGGATGATGGTTACTCGGAGCATAAAAATTTACAGGACATAGCACAGGTTCGAAAACTTTGTGGCCTAAAAGCAAAGGTTCTGCATCTTTACAGAATGACAATGGGAACCAAAAGAGTCAAGTGCTTTTGTTTATCATTTGATTAATATTCACACAACGGTAGGCATGAATAGAAGAAGTGATGTACTCAGCTATGACCTTGGACATTCTAACCATCCAACCTAGTTATTTCACAAGAAAAAACAGAGTATAAATTATACAGAACCAAATGCTGAACATATATGCATATAGTTCCTAGGTTTATCTCAGATATCCTCAGCAAATGGCCTTCCTAGATGAAGCACAACATGCACACGCTTGGACTCGTACAAACTGCTTTTAATCCTACCATATTTTGCCGTTCATTGTTGGAATATCTAGACAATGCAGAAGAAACTGATCTTCTCAAAAGTTCTCCACTGCCTTCCACCCCAAGTTTAACAGAAATATAAAAACTTCAGGTGCACCAACAAGAGAAAGCAAGGTTGACAGAGGTCGAATCTCCTCATCACTGTATTCAGAAACTCCAGCAGCTATACACGATTCATTTATTTGATGCAAAACATAGTAAAAAATAACCAAATATAGATTTCTCCTGTCTTCTCTCGAGCTAGCAAGAGAATACTGCAAGAAACAATAAAAACATATGGATTTAGATGCAGACAGATTCATTACAACAACAAAAGCCAATCAACAGCACTTAGTATGGTTTATGAAAAATTTGCGGATAAGTGATTTGTATACCTTATAAAAAATAAACTCAATTCCTCCAATCAGGTCAACCTGGCCTATGAGAAAAACTGGCACTGCTTTGACATCTAGTGTTAGCCCATCAGGAACTTGATAACACATGTTTGTCAATATGCAAATAAGCTTGCTATGAACTAATTCTGCCCAAGAATTCTTCCTGCTTATCTCTATAAGTAGCCTAACAACCTGAAAATGGAACCCGAAAAATGATCAAACCCTACTGATAAAAAAACTTGATGTAAACACAATAATTGAACTTGATTGGTACACAGATATTATTGCCCAGTGCCATACAAACAGGCAATCTAAATCATAACCTCTACTCATAACACGAGTTTAATAGCCTATGAAGTTAAGAAGATATGAAAACCATCCAATTTAAGTGCCTGCATAAGCTGTGACTGTAGGTGCAAAATAAAAAGAAAGAAAGAAAAACTATGATTCTAGTTAGACATGTCTTTTTCTTTTCTCTGTTCTTGTTTTCTCCACTTAAACAGGTGTGCAGCTAAGAGCAATCATGTAAAACAGTTCCCTGAGATTCTTTTCTTGAACCAGCTCGTCAAACCAAGCTTTTAGCACCTGAATGAGTATCAGCTTTTAAAATAATCTGTTTTAACAATCTTCAGTCAATTCAAAGTTACAGTCACTGTAAATCAAGTTATAAAAAAAAATAATTTTCAAAAATAAAGGACATAATGAAATTCTTCCAACCATTTCTCATCCCAAATTATAGATTGAAAAATGTAAAAACTGTGCCCAGCGCAAGATTTTGAGTCTTGCATGTCTACCATTTCACCGGAAAAATAGTAATTATTTCTTCCCCTCGCCATAGTCTCTGATTTACAAGGATCAGACTGCATTTCCAAGGGTTAATAACAAAAGACCAGTTAATATTCCCTTTTACTTTTGATCTATGTTTAAGATTCTTGCCAATACAACTGCAAAATTTTTCTTTCAAAACTACAACCACCACCCCAGTGACCGAGAGATCAAGAACTATCAAATGTAAACACAAGGTTTATCAAAGAAAAAGTAGAATTCCTCATCCAAAAAACAGTGTTTAAGCATGTGAAACATGGTTAAGGAATCAAGATCTTCATAACATGTCTAAGTTGTACACTTATTAAAAGTTAATCTCCTATGAAAATACAGTTATACACAATGGCAAAAAAAAAAAACAAAAATATAAAGTTCTTGCTTTTTAAAGCAGCATAAATAAAGAGGTAAAGAAAATTAAATGATGATACCACTAAGATGAAAAGCTAGCTCAATCTCATGTCAAAGCCAATAGAAGTGTTGTTTAGAAATAAAAACAAAATAGATATTTTGCTGCATAGAGCAGCATAAATAGGTTGCGAGGAAGAAGAAATTGCATTCCCATGATAGTACAGCAAAGAAGTAAGTGAGGAAGGAGGTTAAGCTAGCTCACCCTTATGTCAAGGCCTTCTAACCGGTTTCTCAAGATTTTGCCTCTGTCACAAACAAAATAAAGTAAACAGCTTAAAGCAGATGCCCAGATAGATTCATCCCTCTCCTCTGTCTGCAAAATATTTTAGTGGATCAGTTGTTGACAAATTTATAAGAACAGTAAACACAGTAGACTAACAATAGCAGAAATAAAATAAAGGCGACATTAACTTATGATATCAACTAGTCGGTGAAATATTTTATTTCTGAATTTTCAAATAAAATTACTTAAAGAGTACTTCACCAACTCATGTCTTGCATTTTCATTCATGTTCTGAGTCCTATCATTGGTCATGCAACAGAACTGTCAGTCCTTGACTAACATGCGCTGACATTGCATTATAGATGAGATCCTGATAATAACAGTAACAGTTTGAATTTGAACTATTAAATTCTTTAAATATTTCAGAAAATGTTATTCTTTCAGTTAAAGTTTAAACAAAAAAAAAAAAGCCTAGGTAAATCCACTAACCAAGGAGTTGCATAAATGATGCTAAGTGGAACTATAACTGGACAAGAAGAATAAGAATTTCATATAAAATGTTTAAAATCCATGACTCAAATTTATCAATAGTTGATGAAGTGACCAACTTGTTAACAAAATCTGCTTTTCTATTCTCCTGTTCTGCAAGCTGCTCATCAGCATCAGCAAAAGCAAATGGTTCTTGGGTATACACTTCTTCAATTATGGAAGTATTGTCTACCATCATTAGTTCCAATAAATGACCATGGACCCCAAGGTTCAGAATCAAATCAAAAGCACTAACCCTACAAGCTGCTTTTGGAGAACTAAGCATTTCCTGAAAAATAATTTTGAAAACAAATATCAGCAATTTTCAACATCAGCAAACACAGAAAATAAATATGATATTGATGCAGCACCTCCAGCATAGAAAGAGTGAGAGGAGCAGCAGTCCCAGAGTCAAATATATACCTACAAAGAAATTTTTCCATTAACTTCCATGAGCAATTCATGTGATCTTAACAAGAACAGAAAAGAATAAAAAGGAGCCCATTCTTTGATTAAAGAATAATAGTTGGAGAATCCTAATGCATTTGACCTTAAGAATCTTAAGAATACATTATTTTTCACTTCTCTAAGGAACACCGAGTAACATGCTTATGATCAAGCTTTTTTCTATTTTCAATATCTCTTGCTCATTTTAATATTTTGACAATTTAACTGCCATAAGTCATTACCTACATTAAATTATGGCAATAAACTTTACAAGATGTTTCTCACAGTTCTTCACACAATCTTACTTATTGAAACAATGATAACTGATCAACGGCGAAAACAAAACAGATAGATGTGAAGTTAATCAATATTTACTTGCTGAACATGAAAAAGGTTGGGTCAAAAAGTTGAAGCTAGACACTCTTGCAATGAAGGGTTATTTAAGGAATCAAGCACACGGTGTTGACCATTAATATTACAAACCCAACCACAAAATAAAATTTCCAATTACACCAGCAAAATATGGTTTGATAGCCATTCATTACAGGAATGCTTTCACTCCGAAAAACCACTAAATTTGCAATCCAAAACTTCTCCTGCTTTTTAAAGTCGATCTGATCACATTTACTTCTAATAAACAATCTATGTATACTGAAAATAAGGATGAAGCCCTCAGAGTAAACATTGGAGCAGTAGCATGCCAATGATCGGCATAGCAGCCCATGTCTCAAATGACATATGCCTCAACAGAGGATCAGAAAAGGCCAGTATAAATGGTGGCTTCCAATATAATTATTTATATCACGTAAACAGCATTACAGATGTTACTCGAATGTCTAACACAACAAGCTACATATGAAATCACTGCATCAATTAACCACGCACCTTTTTTCACACACATCCACGAGAACATATAATTATATATGAAAATACATAAATATAGTGCCAGGTTGAATATACAATATACACAACAGACAGAAATAATAACAGCAGGTAACTGCATTAGAACTTACATGCAAGTTTAATAAGGACACTCACAGCCACATCCATTGATGACTTTCCACTGTTGTAACTTAATCTAGATGATATGATGAAATTGTTAGCACTCGGAGAATATGTCTCTGAGCTAACTGCAGCAACAACCTCACATACGGCAGCAGGAAGCATATTTAAATGTTGCTGTTCTCTAAATCATATTAAAAAAGAAAACAGTGAGAGAGGGAGGAAAGGAGGGATGGGGAAAGGAGGAAAATGGGAATGGTAAAAAGTAAAAACTGATGATTTTTAACTTCCTTTTTTTTGAACTGGATGTTAACTTCTATTCATGAATAGAAACAAAGCTAATTATGAATTCAAATGAATGACTTCCTTGATCTCCATTTTTGTACCTGTAGTAACGATACTGAAAAAGTGGTCGAGCACGTGTGCGGAATGTGCTTGCAGGAGAATCTTCCCTGCAAAACAGTAATAGAGAAAAAAAAAAAAGATACTCAAAACTTCCACCGTAAGGTTAGACTATGATTGAAGTACATGGATTGGAACATCTGGATGATCACAAGGCTTCATTTCATAGAAAGCTTGATTTCCATAACAATTACACATGCTACAATACACTGACGTGAAGAAAATGTTTTAAAAGAAACATGTTTGAACTTTTTGGTTTAGTTTCAAAACTTTTTGCTTGTACTCTCTCGTGAAAAATAGTTACATAATATTTGAATGGTGTAAATTGTATGAATAGATGATATTTCTTTACCATTTCATGACATATTTACTTCATTTACTTTAAGTAATGTTCTATCTTGTCTACAGTTCTTGCAACGGATTAGGAAAAGATAAATTTATATGTCCTAGTATTATTCTCTCTCCCTCCAGCTCCAGTGTCTCCAAAGTAAATGCATGATTCATGTTATCAAAAGAGAGAGAGAAAGAAAATAAAGGTTTTACAAAAGCTGATAAATGAAATAAATCAACTCAAACTAGATGGTATGATGTACATTTGTAAGAATGGACCATAGTCTAATGTTGATGGCCTGAACTAAACTGACATGATGAGGATCCCTAATAATACAAAAATTTAGACTAACATAAATTTACAAAGTTCAAAGAAAGAATAAATGAGGCCAGGTGCAATAAAGGTGAGGCTAAGCTAAACGACACAGATCATTACATTACTCTCTCTAGATTCAGGCCAAAGTTATTTTAATATCACTGCCATCACACGATAACAATTAAAAGAAAAGACAACTTTCAACTCCTAGCACAAAAATGAGTCACCATTTATTTGTATAGAGATGACATGAATCAAAACACAGAAGGGAAAAAGTAATCTTAATTGGAACAAAATTCTCCAAGCCCGAAAAAGCATTATATTTCAGTAAGAAGAACTTGCCAAATTTGCCGAGGTCCCGCTTTACTGCGTTTAGATGCTGTTACTGCTCTCAATGGGGACGAGTAGAGGCAGAATTAGTAATGGTTATAAATGATGAGGGCTGCAACAGTTGATCAAGATAAGGCATATCAGCAGTCCCAAAATATTTCCAAGGCTGACCCTTCATTTTGGCTTCCATGTCCCCTACAAGTAGAGCTGCAACACCTAATTTTAAGAAATTATGTGTGCTCATATCTTGGAGATCCACGGCATGACCGCTGCAATATAAAACAGGTAACACATTCAATTAAAAACTTCTAGCAGTGAATGACCAAATAACACAATAAACAACTAAATTAAATTGCAAAATAAAAAAGTAGATGAAGACAAAATGTAAATAAAAAATGAAATTACTTTTTAGATGATAGAAATGACAACGGATGTTCCCCAACCCAACGCCATTTCAAAACATCAACTGCAATGCAATCCAGGTCCTCTCTTGTATCAACTTTTTCCATATTTGATAATTTTGAAACAGGTAAGGTGGTAGCATCTTTCTTCTCTGATGATTCTACACCATTTGCTGGGTTTAATTGGGCATTAAAGGATCTACTCAATAAAGATGACAGTAATGGAAGTGATTGTCTTGATGCAGAGTGTGCTCCAGCAAAGCCTGCCAGTTGGAATGACCATTTTGGAACATTTTTAGCCACCAAAGAACGCGCATAATTTAATGACTTTACAAGTGCCCCAGAAACAAAAGTAGATACAGGCAAAGAAGGAGAAGAATTTGTAGGAGCTGTTGATGCAATGGATTGTTGATTCATTGATCGTGACAATGGTGACGATTGCCTATTGAGACTACTATCACACTCAGCAATTGTGCACACACAAAAACGATCAATCTGAAGTAATGTCTCCTCACTGGGTTTATATCTGCAGCAAGCAATAATAAACTCATAAAACTTAATAATAGAATCTAGTATAGCTGACTACTTTATCAAGAGACAGGCGCGTGAAAAGACATCAGTTGCCTATTCAATGAACAAGGAGCATACATCTGGTTCATTGAGGAGAATGAAACTTAAAAATTTCAGGAAAGCCTGTGAAGGAGATATGTAGTTTCATTATGTTGACTCCAATAAGTAATTTAACACCAATATAATTATAAAAAGAAAACAATCTGTTTTTCCTTGAACTGATAAAGATGTAGTTGAAGAAGTTCTCATTAAATTGCTCAAGAAATGTCTGTGGTGGGGAATCATCAAGATAAAACACAAAACATCTCCTACCATGACATATTGCAGGATCAATGCATGGGAGAAGTATTACAACCGTCATTATTAGTTTATGATCACACAGTTGTCCTTTTTAGGTGCATGTTATTAACTACATTCTATTAGGATAGGTCTACAAGCAAATTCATAGATCCAAATTGACTTGCCCAAAGAAAACATAAGATTATGCACAACATGACAGAGAGCTAACATCATATTCTTATGCAATTGTCTCTTTTCTTTTTCTTTTTTTCAAGTGCATCCCTTTCTGACTACATTTTATGAGGACAGATCTGCAAGTGCACTAGTATTTCCAGGTTAATTTTAAAACTAGAAAAGACATATGCTAAAATCTTTGATATACTGTAGCAAACACTAGGAGAAAAAATACAAAAAATAGAATAAGATCTCATCCTATCAGTGAAAGAATATTTATAGAAAACCAAAATCTTAAAAAATAAGGAAACAGAAACAACTTATGAAAAAATCAAAAGAGACTAAATGCTTTGTATAATCAAAACACATTCCAGGAAACATATATGGTCTCACTTACTAGCTAATTATATCTCCAAAGAACATGTCAGAAGTCAGAACACTCTGAACTGAATTCCTATAAGTATGAACAGCAGAAATCCCAGCTAAATGTACTAAGGCCTCAATTTTTACCTCTACTAAGGCCACAAAGCAAAGCAGGAGCTGCTTTTGTACAAATTTTTGTTTCTGACTGCTCCACTGAAAGTAGACCAAATGGAATCCCAACAGATTACCCCACATATGATCAAATTTGAACCAATTCAAGCATCCAAGTATCTGAGGTACTGATTTATTAAGCAAGATGAGTGATATCAAACTATATGGTAGATAAGTGTCCTTTAGTAAAGGCAACTCTAAAACATAAAGATATACCTATTACAATCTCAAATGCAATCTATATCCTCCCACATACATATGAAAAATGCAATGTAGAACAGAACACCTTCCTCGCAGATCAGTTTTAGTTTTAGTTTTCCTTTTCCATGTTAAATCCAACAAAGTCTGAAGCTATAACATAACTATCAGTAAGTATAAAACAAAAATCTCTTCAAACATTGTTAGGCAATAACACAACAGTATTAATAACATGTGCATGCCACATGCTAACATCTAAACTCTCAAGTCTTCATACAAATTTAGATAGGAAAAGAGAACCTTACTATCAAAATGGCATTTGTTAGTAAGCTCTAAATAACCATGAGCATAATAGTGGTTAGGAGAAAATAACAGCAGACATCAAAATTTTAAAGCAACTCCAATGAAATAACCACTGCTAAAATATAAGTTATGATTCACACATCAACTTCCATGTAATCGTTGTAAGCTGGATGATCATCTATTTTATACTCTACAAGATAACAGAAAAAACAAGTTTGTGCAAGAAAACATACCGCAGAAGGTATCGCTTCAAAAGTGCCACACGCCTAGCAAGAACAGCTGGGCTGGTGCATATTAAAGGCATATCAGCAAGGCTTAATATTATGACAATATACATACATATATATATATATATATATATAAAACTCAAAGAATAAAATGGAATTTGTGCACAAAAAAAGGCAAACGCTTGTAACATATCAAGGGAAAATTAATATGTAAAGGTGCATAAAATATTGGTGAAGCAGTGAAAAATGAAATTTAGGAGTTATTTGATCTAATTTTAACTGTAAAAATTCAGATTTTTCTTAAGAAATTGAATCAATTGTTTTAGTATTTAGGAAACTTTATTTCATAAGTTGTTAGTGTTACAAGTGATATTTAGTGATGATTTAACATGTGAAAAATAGTATTTATAAAGAATAGCATTGAGATCAAAGCATTAACTCTATTCAACTTAGTCTTAAACCCAAAATTAATTGGAGTCGACTATGTGGATTCTTTGTTTCCAATTTAAATAATTTTAGGCGACGTCTTCTAATAATTGTAATACCTTTAAATTATATTGTATTCCTCTCCTCCAAGTTAGTTTAGGTCTACCCCTTCCTTTGTTCCTCTCCTCTATCACGATGGACTCAGCCTTCCTAATCGAAATCTTCCTAGATCTCCGCTTCACATGCCCAAACCATCTTAATCTTTATTCTCTTATCTTGTACTCAATCGGTGCATCTCCCACTTTATTTCTAATGCTTTCATTAATAAAAAAAAAAAATTACAACCTATTAGAACTCTTATAAGATTATAAAATTTCTTCAGAGTTAACTTTTTTTCTTGCACATTACTCTTAGTGTTATTTGACAGGTAAAAAATATTATTATCATGATTAATATAGGAATAAAAAAATATCAATATTCAAATTCTTACTTTATAAATAATCATAGATTGTTTGAGCTATAAGCCACATATTTAGTGTGTATACACAACGTAAAACTACAAATTTTCCATATACATATGTAATGCTATATCAATATATTAATAAAGACAATAATTTATATATAAATTCCAATTGTATTATTTTTTTATTGACTAAAAAAATAATGAATGATCTATATAAAAGAGGGTTAGCCACAAAAATTCTTAATTCAGATTTCCAATTATGGCTGGTGAAGTAGTTTATAGTCCACCCTATTAGCATAGCCCAAATTTGAACCGTGATCTTAACCTCTCTCAGAGAAGAGCCTCTTGGCAATTCCTATTCTACTTTTAATAGTAGATAACTTAACAAATTATTTATGTTTCAGTCAGGTTGTTTAGGAATTTATATTTTTGTAGGATTATTTAGCAATTTTCTATTTTAATTTTATCTATATAAGGTTGTAGCCTTGATAGGCATATTTGGTTTTTTTATTTGAATTAAAATGTTTTAGGTGTAAGAATCCAAGGTTCCACATCAGCTTGTATGTGGAAAAAGATAGGTTGTTAACTAATAAAATTAATACAAATATATAAACATCAAAACGACTATCATATTTGAATACAAATCTTATACAACTTCAACTCAAGGAAAGGACACACTATCATTTCAAACCAATCGAATTTAAGGGTAGTTAACTTTTGTCCATATTTTACCCTAACTGTTAGTAAAATATTTTAGAAGTTTCTTTTGTTCATAATGTAAATATTGTATTGATTTGTCCTTCCAAAATGTTCACCTTCATTGATACTCCTTTATATAGTATGGATAGATTGGGAACATTAAAAAAATGTTTGCTTACTCCTAATCTAAATAAGAGAGAATTAATCATTAAGACCCAAAATTCCTATGTGAATTAATGACCCAAAATACCTGTGTGACTTAGTTGTTTTCTGAGGCATTAGATAATAGATCTTTGAATATTTAGAATTGGTTTGGAAGGTTTCTATACCAATTTTCTCTGCCACTACAGTTATTGCAGTACTACTCACAGTCCCCAAACAACATCCTTTTCTTTTCTCACTATAATAAGTTTTAATTTGATAATCAAACCCCTAATATCCTTCTTTACTCCTTATGTAAACCTCATCAACTGCTTGAGATTTGCCAACCATTAAAGCATCCATAGCCGGACATTTAAATCTGTCCTGCATCAATTGGAAAGCATATGCATGTTTGTGTATACCATAAAAATTTGACCTTATCTTATCCATTACAAGCTCTATGATCCTTATTTATGGATAACAAGGTTATACTGAAGTAACATTAGATTAATGACCCTATGCAAGTAAAATCCTCATATAGAAACCATAATATTTAATTGTTAAGTTCAACATTATGCCTAATCAAATCATTGTGATACCGATGTTCATTTAGGGAGGGTCGAGAATTTTAAATAACAAACTTAAAAATAGGAGCAAAGCATTGGTTGATAGAGTTTTAAAACTTGTTCGCATAAACCCCGTTTGTGCAGGCTTCAAGTTGATACCTGCCATGCAGTGGTCACAATTTTGATTGTATAGAACCTATCATGAAGATACGTAAAGTTGTTTGTCTAGAGGTTGCTTTGCACTACTATGCTCTTTTTCTGTAGTTATTTTTTTTATATAGAATATGGGGAGATATTAAAATCATGAAGGTTCAATGCCAATCAAGGTCAATAGTTCACTTATCCTCTCCTAAACAAAAATAAATAAATAAAAGAGCCCGGCCGCCTGGCCGCCCCCAGAGAAAAAAAAAATGCTATAATGCTAAACAGCTCCACCGTGTAAGAACCTGATCATGCAATTCTGATATCATTTGCATAGGGGGCAAAGCAGCACATAATTTTGTATAATTGTTTAAATGGAAGCAACACTCTCTTTTTTCCTACAAGATGTTTATGGTTCCCAATTCTCTTATTTAATCTGATGCATGCTAAAGCACTAAAATACCATGTCAGTGATTCACATGACTTGAATCACTTCTGAAAGGGAAAAATAGAAAACAACTAGTTTCTAAAAAAAGAACAAACATAAACCGCACAAAAAGAAATATAAACACAGATGTTGATTTTGCATAGCAGAGTCAGTCCATAATGGGCATTTCCATATGAAATGAAGTATTTCATTTACCTGCGCTCTCTTTCAGCAATTGTATGTTCTAAAATTACAATATAAGCCAGGTCAGTTGTTGCAGGTGAAGCCAAATAGTCCTGCCATTTGTGAATTGAAGTTGTAAGATAAAAATTAAATGGCATATACACTGATGTAGTATGATTTGAACCCATGGACAACTCTAAAGGAACTCAATCACGTTACCACTCAAGCTATGGGCCAAGGGCAAAGCAGGAGGCATGTCACTTATGAAGAGTATCAAAAAAGACTTTAGATTGGATAAGATGGAGATAATTTTCTCTATGCACCAAAAAAACCAATGCTAACTCAAGGTCTCTAAGAAACACAAGGAAATTACATTTCTACTTTGGTATAGAAATAACGGTGAAAAAGAAAGGAACACTTCAACAGTGATTCAAATAAGCATGTTCAAAAATTCCCTTTCCTCTTCCTCATTCATTCTATAATTTAAGCAAATGTTACTTCACTAAGTATGGGAGGGGAAAGTAACCAGTGCGACCAGCGACTCTTTATCTATTGCAATACCAAAATTGCTTAAACTAACCTCATACGTTTAATTATTACTAAAAAAATACAAAAGCAATCAATTAAAGCACAAGCTGTTGTCATGTCAATTACCACAAGAGGCAGAATTTTATCTTATTTTAACTTTCTCAATGAGAAATAAGGGCCATTTAAATATTGGGGAACATAAGTATATAGCAAAACAAAAGAACATCTATGGATACACAATTTAAAGCTAAATATAACACAAAAATACCCAAATTAGAAAGCTAAATCAACTACTCACTCCATGACAAAACTAGCTAACAATTGATTTTCAGAACACTTTCACTGAAAAAAAAAAAAATCAATTTCACTGAAATGCAGACAAAATGCGGAAATATACTTATATTGATTCAAATTCATCAATCTTCATTTTTTTTTTTTTTGGCTTTGCCAAGCCTAAACGCATATAATTTCCTGAAATACACTCTCAGTCTATCAACATTTTAAATCATCAATTAAAAACTCAAAGATCAAATCAGAATCCAAAAAAATTAAAAAAATAAAAAATAAAAAAGGCAAATGCAATTACTGACACTAAGTGTCCGTTTAACATAACTTATAAAAAGGAAAAAAAGACAAATGCAATTACTGACACTAAGTATCCGTTTAACATAGTTTATAGAAAGGAAAAAACAGTTTTTTTTGGTGAAAAGCTAATTTTGACTCAATTTATAGTGTTTAGTAAATATCAAAATTAATAAAAACAATTATCTGAATAGTTAAAATTCAATTTTTTTGATAAGTTAGAAATTAAAATTTTTCAATATACCTGAATTTTAAATTAAAGGTGTAGTTGATTTTAAAAAATTAATAAACAAAAATATCATTTACTCTTGTTAACAATAATAAATCTACCTATTATTAGTTTATAAGCAGATTTTATATTGTATTTTATCAAATACAAATATACAGTTAATTGTTTTTGAAAGTATCATTTTTAAAAATAAAATTTTTTTCCATATAAAAAGCTGTGCCAATCTAAGAGTTCTAGAAGCTTCATTAACAGCGACAGAGGGATTTCCATGGTGCGAATTAGCAACAGCAGCAGAGGCAGAGGCGGAGGAGAGACAATCGGCAATAGCATGACGAAGAGGTTCCGGCGGCTTCTTAAGAAAAGAGGATCTCAATCTAGAAGCACTACCAACAGCCCCAAACTGGAACAGCGGTGGCCTAGAACTCCCAGGGCTGTTCCAAGAAGGACTAAAGGTAGAAGACATGGCATTAGAATAAAACTCTGGTTTCAAGATTTGGTGCACCAAATCTTTGTGCAACAACTCAAACTCTTATTTATTGTCAGTTCAGGGCTTCAAAAAAAAAAAACTCGAGTCTCTGAAGAAGAAGAAGAAGTGTTACGTGAAAAGTGCTTTTGTTGTGTTGTTTTCGTTAAAAAACAAACATTAAATTACAGTTAACAGCTATAAGCGGTTGATTGCATTTCCAAGAATTGAGAGATTTACAATTTACAAAAAACTACCTTTTCTTTTTCTTTTCAAAAAATTCTCTAATTAACAAGATAAATAATAAACTCATTTGTTAAAATTGATATATTTAAATCACTTAATATATAAATATACAATGACTTTTATGCATATTGATAATTATATTTTATTTTTTTTCAATTTTATCCTAATTTAAAATTTTTAATTGTATTTTTACGTTATGCTATAATTATAAGAAAATATTTATTAATTAAAAATTAAAAAATTAAATTAATTTTTAAATTTATTATATCATATTGCGAATTTAATTAACTAAGCCGTTAATTTGATTATTATTAGTTTATTAAATTCACAAAATTAAAAACTTAATTAATTTTATTGAAATTCAAAAATTAAATTACTGGTGTGATACAATAAATTTTAAATTTAATTTTTTTTATTTCAATTAATATGAAAATATTATTATTATTATTATTATTTTTTATTGTTATTATTATTATCAATTTGACTATAGGATCAATTGTAATTGAATTTTAAATTAGGCTAAAATTAATAAAAAAAATATATGTAATTACAAAAAATACAAAATTCATAACAAATTTATACATTAGACCTATTTAAATTTTGATTATAATATAAATAGAATAAATGATATTTCTTTAAGAATATAAAGTAATTTAGTGTTAGTTTAGTTATACCGTGATAATATAATAAATGCAATTTAAAAAGAAATGTAAGTAATTAGAAGTGGAAAATAAAAAAATTTGATAGATATGAAATATACATCAATTGGAGGTTCAAATGTTATCTATATATTACTAAAAATCAAATAATAATATTAAAGTTCTATTTTTTCTTATTGATTATTTTGCGATATGATCCCAACTTTTATGAGAGGGTGTTTGATAGAGCAATTGTTAAATGTGCGATTGGTGTAAAAGTGCGATTGACAAATCGTCAATCACTAAAAACAACTTATAACTATTTATGAGATTTATCGATTAAAAAAGAAATTTTGTCATAATCGGAGTTTTTAGTTAGTCAACCAAACAACACAAATTTTTTCAATTGGCGACGCGCATATTGACAATCGGTAATTAGAGGTATTTAGTTGACCAACCAAACAGTTCCTCAATCAATTAGAAAACTATTTATGATTAAGGCTCGGTTTGATTAGCAAAAAATATTTTTCTATAAAATATTTTCTATATATCTTTAATGTTTGAAATGTTTTAGAAAATTAGTTAATAAATTTTTTTTAGAAATAAAAAAATTATTTTTTTAGATAATAAAAAATTAAATATTTTTTAAAAATTTAATAAACTCATTATGATAAAATAAAAATACATAAACACATAAGATAGTCACTCTTGATGATCATCAATTACAGCCACCAGCCACTACTGATCATAATAATTTATTATTTTTATGTAAATTTTTTTTATTAAATAATAAAATTTAAAAATATAAAAATCTTATAATTTTAAATATATTTATACTTTATAAAATGGAGATTTTAGTTTTTTTAATTAAATTTTAATATGATAATCAAACAAAAAATAATTAATTATTTGAATTTTTTTTTTAATATTTTTCAGATACAAATTATTTTTCATGAAATTAATGAAACCCAAAATACATATTATAATACTAAATAATTAACCTTCAATAAATCAAAAGGATGAAATAATAATTTATTTTAAAAATTATTCATTCAAAATAAAAATTATATTATATAGTAAAATTTCTATAAATTAATAAAATTGAGATTAATAAATTTTATTAATTAAAAAAATATTAATTAATAATAATTTATTAATTTAATAAAAATATTTAGAATTCAATAAATAATATTTAATCAATTAAAAAATATTATATTTAATCAATTCAATGAATTAAATAAATTAAAAAATATATAATAAATTAGATATAAATTAATTAAAATAAAAAAATATGTTATGAATTAAATAAATTTAACAGAATAATATATAAAAATTAAATATAAATTATAGATGAAAATACACTATATATTAATAAAATAACATATCATGAGTTTTATTATAATTTAAGAATTTAATTTAAAAATTTTTATATATAATAAAAAAATTAAAAATGAAATCTAATTAAATTTAAATTTAAAAAAAAATAATAATAAATTAATATTTTAATGAAATATTATAATTTATCATATATAATATTAATAAATTATTAATTTATAATATATATGAAATCATTTAATTATATATAAATTTTTATAAAAATATTATTTTATTAATTTATTAAAATTATTAATTTAATTTATTAATTTAAATTAAGATGGAATAAAATTATTATATAATAAAAATTATTAATTTATAAAAGTTGTATATAACCAACAAAAGAAGAGCGGCGTAGGACTACTCTTACAGCTTTGATTTTATGCTATCCCCATTTTGCCCCTCAACAGTTTCGTCAAACCCAATTTTATCCAACACTTCACCCAAAAGCACCAGCCTATTTTT
This sequence comes from Aleurites moluccanus, assembly GCA_948193065.1. Classification (NCBI taxonomy): domain Eukaryota; kingdom Viridiplantae; phylum Streptophyta; class Magnoliopsida; order Malpighiales; family Euphorbiaceae; genus Aleurites; species Aleurites moluccanus. The sequence goes on along the minus strand of CANXYC012037255.1, from coordinate 22,318 downwards.
CGCATACACGTGTCCATCCCATCTCCTTTTCACCAATTCCTCTCCCAACGCAACTGCAGCCTCAAAGGTCGCCTCCGCGGTATCATGTGCCGAGTGGACGATCCTCCTCTCCACCGCCATCTCCGCCGTTAATTTCGCCGCCGTCAATATCACCTCCCTCCTCACATTTGCATCCCCAATCTTGCACTTCACCACTGCTACGAACCAAGCAGAAATAGCAAGCCCTATATCGAGCTCACTCATGTAAAGAAAACCTCTATCCTTTCTCATTAACACATAATCATGACCTAAAGCTAAAATAAACCCTGCTGCCGACGCGTGTCCAGTAACGGCGGCGATTGTAGGCATGGGAAGGGAGATGAGACCGGAGATTACAGACCGGAATTTTAATGACAAGAGCTGTAAACGAGACTGAATGGTGGTTGCAGACGTATCAGATCTGGCCCAGGCGAGATCGTAGCCATTGCAGAAGAATTTGCCTTGCGCGACGGTGATGAGAACGGAGGAAGGGGAGGCTGGCTCAGAATGAAGCCGCCGGAGAGCCGATTGGATAGAGTCGAGCAGTGTGGGATTTAGTCGGTGCTCGCCGGTGCCGGTCACCGTGAGAATGTAGAGATTGCCTCGCTTTTCTAATGTGCACATTTTGTCTTCTTCGGTGCCATTAATTCTAAACAAAAAAATGGTTTTGATATTTGATTAATAGTACTAAAGAGTACATAAGTTTCTTTTTTTACTCTACTTTTTTTATAATACCAAATTTGCAGCGTTAATTACTATTTAATTTAGATTAATTAATATTTTTTTCCTTTAAAAAATATACTATTTTTCTAATTTTACTATTAGTCAGAATTATAAAAAGATAAAAATATCTTTATTGTTATGAAAAATAAAGAAAACAAAAATAAGAACAAGATTAAGAATGTAGAAGATGGATTATTCTATTATCTTCTTGATGTGTATTACAAAGTAATATGAATTCCTATTTATAGAGTTCATTTTCATCATATGTTACAATATATAAAAATTAATCATAAATTACAACATAAATGATGTAATAAAATTAAATTTAATTACAAAAACTTATGAGTAGTGGGATAGATGAATAGACATTCACATTTATCTTATTAATAGTGGGATAGATGAATGGACATCTACATTTATCTATATAACAAAAATGAGAATTTATGAGATAAATAGTTCCTTAATTTTTTTTATGAGATAAATAGTTCAACTATTAATTTTGCCATCTTTGTCCCCGGAGACCACTAACTTATTCATTCATGACTGAAGAAAGTAAGGGCCTGTTAGAGAAGAATGCTTCCAAATTCCCCTCCACAAATTCAAACAAAGCCGTGAATGATTCCAATGTAAACACAGCTTTATGCGGGAAAGAACTACATTATCCAATTCAGAGAGTTGTTTAGGAAAATAAGGCTCATTCTCAAACACATCTATCCCTGCACCAGCAATACCCCCTTCTACCAAACACCTCACCAGTTCTTTCTCATCAATGATAGACCCAGGTCCAATGTTAACAATGATTCCTTCCTTTCCTAATGCACACGAGACTTCATTATTGATCATGTGGTGGGTTTGGTCTGTAAAGGCACAACAATAACCTCTAGCCTTTTAGCAACTTTAAGCCCATGGCTGTCAATCCAACTATCCCAATTCGCTTCCCTCCAATCTGAAATTACCACATATATTTGAGTTAAATTCCAATTAAAAACTAGAAAGAAAAAAAATCATTCAAAATAGAAGATCAAATGTAAACGAAAAATGATTAATGACCTCAGAAGCTAGAGGATAGGCGCTCTTTGTTACCCAAAGGCTCTGCTTCACATACCGATCAGCCGCGGAAATCTTTCTCCAGACATCAATCAAGCAGCCCACAGCTGTATCTGCACCCTCATCTGAAAACACGCTGCCGGCGTTAGTTACCGAAATTCCACGCCGGCGACAGTCCGACAAATCAATGTGGCTTATATCAGCACTGTAACGACCAACTTCGCATATGGAAGCAGCTGGAGTATGTCATGAGTGGCAGGAGCAGCGCCCCTGCAGAGAATAGCTTGGATTGAATAGGCATGTTCTTTCAGGAATTGGTAAAGAGGGAGTGGCGATTCCCATGCTTTCAAGAACTGATAATTTTTTTTGATAAAAAGTTGTGATCTCCAGAACCGTCAAAACTGGTGATGGTTTTAAGAGCAGAACTTGTATGAGATCTTTTTTTTTACTTTCCATCAGTAGTAAGTATATGTTAAGTATACAAGCTTAACCAGTTGTTTGGTTGATAAGAAAATAGTAGAAAAGAAAGGAAAGGCTAGTTAAGAAGAAGAGAGTGAGAGAAGAGGGCGATGGATATGAGAGGAGAGAGGAAAAGAACTATTATTTTTTTTCTTAATTTCTGCTGTTACATGTGTCATCTTTAAAGTTTAATGTACTCCCAAAAGAGAAATTTAATTTCTCGTCCTATTGACTTGCTGACAAATGTAATAAACAAGAAGTTAGTCCCATTAATTTGTTCCCAATGAAGCGTCTACAATGAAGCTAATTAGGCAACACCTTCTCACTAACTCTGGTTCCATGGATAATTTCCTCTCCAAATCTTGATAATCTTACCATTTCTTTCTGTACCACATCTAATCATTTACTAAATGAGTAGCCAGCAATTTAAGAGGACTCCTTTTGTTCATTATCTTCCCTTTTATTTGTATTCTACCACTGTCTCTCTTTGGATGATTTTAGGAAATTAATTGATTTTAATTTTAATATTTAATTTTTAGCAAATTAAATTAAAATATATTTTATAAAAACCAATCTTTTCTAGAAACATCATAATCAGTTTCATCAAAACGGAGCCTTCAACTAACATCAAACACCAATACAGAAATCCTAGCATTTCTATGATCTACAGCAGGAGAAATTAAAGGTTTGTTAGAAAAGAAAGCTTCCAAATTTCCTATAACAAGTTCACACAAAGTCATTAAAGTTTCTCAGGTATGGACTGCTCTTTGTGGAGATAGCACCACATTCTCTAATGCAATAAGCTCCTTAGGAACATTAGGCTCATTCTCAAACACATCTAACACAGCACCTGCAATCTTTCTTTGTATCAGAAAATGCTCCATTCCTTGCTAATCTATAATAGGCCCGCGTCCTATGTTCCCAATGCCGATAACACTTCCTTGTTAATCATGTGGTGAGTTTGGTATGTTAACCCGCAGCAAATAATAATAATGTCCCAATTAGCAGCGAGTTCACACATACATTTGAATAGTATGGATACGCTACAGATGGCTTTTTTTATTTTTTTTCCCTTGAGTTGTATATGAGATATTGCAGCCAAAGGCCTCAGCCTTTTTGCAACTTCTAAGCCAATGTTTCCCAATCCAACAATCCCAACTTTCCTGCCTCTCAACTGAAATTCACAATTCTTAGTTTCAATATCAACGTTGATGATAATGCCAATCAAATGATAAATAAATTTCAAAGAATTTGTAGTAAGAACCCTATAAAACCAGGAAAAAAGAAAAATAAAAAGAAACCTGACCTTAGAGCCAAGAGGAAAGTCTCCTTTGGTAGACCATGACCCTTGTCTCACACAATCCAAATTTTCTATCCTATTTGGTGTCACATATGTTGTCCTATATACCTCATTAATGAAAAATTGTTAGAAGTATATGAAATATAAGATAAGACACTAAATGAGAGAGAGAATCAAAATTGTGTCTCACATACCTATCAGCAGCAGAAAACTTTCTTAATACATCAGTCAATAGGCCTACTATTAGATCTGCGACATCTTCAGAAAATACACTTCAAGCATTGGTTACACAGATCTCTCATCGTTGACACTCTTCCAGGTCTATGTGGTAGACCGGTACTTGTGGTGACAAGAAGCTGGAGCGCTGGCAGCAGACGCAGGGGCGAAATTGGGAGGTAAAAATAATCATGGATAAAAAAAATATTCAATTTTGTGAAGTAAATATAAAAAAAAATTTAGATTTTTTATTTTTATTATTATATTATAAAATATTTATTTATATAGAAATATAATAATATATTGATAACAAATAAAATTTTAAAATTTAAGATAATTTATATATATTTTAAGAAAAAAATTATAAAATATATAAAAATTTAGAGGGACTAAATATATATATTTTGAAAATATGTAATTTAAAATAAAAATTTTAAAGTTCTAAGAGATTGATATAATATATTTTTAAAAATATATAGATATAAAAAATAATTTTGGAAAGCTCGTAAGCCATGCGGTAGCCCCTATCTGGACAAGTTCCTGGAGAAAGCAAAACTTGGATTGAGCATGCATGACCGGAATCAAGAATTGGTACAGAGGAAGAAGCGACTCCCATGCTTCCAAGAGACACAACTTCTGGGACAATCTATTCTCATTAAATTTGAAGAGGGTGGTGGGGCAAAGACTACAACTTGTGGGAGCCAGTTTTGTGGTTGATGATCATCATGATTATATTGAGGATGCAAGGCCATAGTTAACGTCAGAAGAATCACAGGCATAGCTGTATTTCTACACCAGATTCTTGCAATTTCCAACTAAACAGAGCATTTTATTAAACTGTGATTAATTAATTAATGCATGTGTCAGAGTTTGAATCCCACTTATCATATTAATTCAATCCGAGCAACAGAACTAAAACTTTACATTTGAGAAGCAAAATGTAATTAAACAAATACAAATATTTACCATATATATTAATAATTTCATTTAACATCAAATATATCAATTATAATATAAATATATAATAAAAAGAAATTATAATTTAATAATTAAATTGGGATTTTGGATATTAAAAAAAAAATCATTTCATCTAAACATAAATAAAAAGAGAAAAAAAAATTTAATTTCTTAATAAATATACAAAAAAAAATCTTATTTAATCCAAATATTAACAAATTAATCATAATCAAAAGATAACAAAAAAAATATTATCGTAAAACATCTTATTTAAAGTTGATTTCATTAATAGATTAAGATATCAAAGGACCTTCTTCTCATAAACTTAATTTAGTTTGAAAGGCCATTTTTATAGTTGGAAAAATGTTATTAGAAATAATAATAATAATAATATATATTATTATTTAGTTTGAAGGGCCATTTTTATAGTTGGAAAAATGTTATTAGAAATAATAATAATAATAATAATAATAATAATAATATATAGTATTTTTTGGCTAAGGGGGCTGTGACCTCCTGTAGACTTGTGAACGGTTCCGCCCCTATTCCCACTTAATCACGTTACTCGTACTGCTCGTCTTTGAAGAGGGATTATTTTATTAAACATTTCCGAACGATAGCTTTTGAATCTGTCTTTACCAAACTTCTGCAAATACCAGCTTAAGCCAAACCTAACAAATTAAATAATTTACTTTGATTATCAGTGATGTAAGTTAAACTGATTAAATTAAATTGAAATTGATAATTTTAAAATTTATTTAATTTAATTTAATATAAAAAATAGAATAAATTTAAAGTTTGATTTGATTTATGATTTGAGTATTTTTTTTCGATTTTAAATCGAATCAAACCGAAAATATATATATATATTCCCTCCGTTAAAAAAAAAATTTATTTCATTTTATACGTAAATTAAAAAATTTAGTTATTTTTAATTTATTATATTAATTTTATCACTTTCTTTCTAAAATACCCTTACTTAAAATACTTATATTATACACTTTCTAATATTTTTTCTATTTTTTAATATTTGCAATAATTAAAATATTTATATTTTTAATCTAAGTTTATAATTTCAATATAGAAAAAATAAAAATATAATTAAATATGTGATTATATTGATATTAATTAATGAATGATATATTTGACAATTATTTACTAAACTAACATCTAAAAAAATAAAATGAACTATAATTTAAAATGGATGAAAAAAAAAAGACTATCTTTTTGAGACAGAAAAAGTATATATATTACTTTTTACTATTATTATAATTAAATATACTTGATTTTATTTTATATATAGTCATATTTTTTTTAACTTAATATTAATTAAAATTTTAAAAAATTGACCATCAATAAAAATTAACTAAAAATAAATAAAAAATAATCTAATTTTTTTAAAAAATACAAGTATTAAATACATTAATTAATGGAATAGAAAAATTTTATGTTATATAATATTAAATTAATTTTAAAATTTTTTTATTATAAATATTTTATAGATATTTTTTTCTAAATTTATAATAAAATAACGATAATTTATAAAAAAATTATCTTTGATTTGAAATCGACCAATCGAAGATATTTAAACTAAATTAAATCTATAATTTGATTATAATTATAATAATAATTTAATTTAATTTAAAAAAATTTAAACTAAAAAAATTAATTTAATTTAATAATAATCCTTTAAAGTTATTAAACCGAATCGATATCACTTCTAAAGCTTGAAGATCGTGATGGTCCGTTAAAGCAACCTAAGAATTTGAGAGGAAGAAAAAGATGCTGAAAATAGACATTTATAGTCTGTCATCATGCTGCTGCTTTTCAAGATTATTGCAAGCTGAATATTAAGCATGCTCAAAACTTTAAGAAATCAGAAAAAATTATCTCGAGCTTCAGAAAGGGAAGGAGCAATTTTAGAAAAGGTCAGCAATAAATTATTACATAAAGGGTTGGAGTGAAAATAGAATAACAATAATTTTTTTTTTTTAATTTTTTTTTTAACAGACTGCAATGAGAAAAAAATGAACGAGTCATATATTGGCAGAATGACCATGTTCACCCAGAACATGTTTCTCATTCATCATATATAGATAAACAACACCCCAAACTTCACTGTTCGACATACAATCAATAAGAAAAGAATATTGAAAAGTTCACTAACCAGGTATGAAAATAACCTGCCTTATTTAATTGACATGGAAAAATAAGAACATAAGACTGGGGAACTATGGATGAAACACAGTTATCTGGAGACAAGCTATGAAGAATCAGCCACATTATGTTTGACCAATACCCATATATATACTTCTTTACAGTTTATACCCCAGCTACATAATTATGTGCCATTAGCACAACATAAAGCATTGTTGTTTGAACATGTATGATAAAATCCCAGCTAGCCATTAACACCATATTATGATTGGTGATTCCGATTCTAAAGAACCCAACCATGAAAGCCACACTCTATATACATTTAACAACCTAGCAATGAATGATGATAAATGCAACACTAGATATTTTCTCCTCCATGACTTTGTGATAGCATCATTCTTTTATATTCTGCACGGATAAAAGTGAGCCAGGATGAATAACTCAGCATACACATCAAATTACCTAACAATTTCGTTATAGCAATTTTTGAACATTGTTTTCTGATGAATTCACGAGTACAAGAAAAAAGTGTGCATGGCCACTACTGAAAACGAATCAAGTAAACTTAGGAAAGTTTGACATCTTTAGTTTCTTCGAACACCACAATTTCAATCACTGAGACTAATGGTCAGAGTCTCTCTCATAATGAGATAGCCAAATGTAACTTTATTAAAAATTCATTTATTCACTAACACAACATTAGTCAGAAAATAATCAAGAAACTAACCTGTGAATATAAGGCTTCACTATCATTCATCCATGTATTCAGTAAGTAATGGTTTGTTTGAGAAGAAAGCTTCCAGATTCCCAACCACAAGTTCACTTAAATCCTTCAGAGATTCTGGTGTAAAAACAGCACAATGTGGAGACAGCACAACATTATCCAACTCACAGAACGCCTTAGGAACATCAGGCTCATTCTCAAATACATCCAAGCCAGCACCTGCAATCTCTCCTTCAACCAAACACCTCACCATTTCCTTTTCGTCAATAATAGGCCCACGTCCAATATTAACAATGACTCCTTTCTTCCCCAATGCAGACAAGACTTCCTTATTGATCAAGTGGAAGGTTTGGTCTGTCAGCCCACAACAGATGATCAGGGCATCACTGTTGGCTGCAAGATCATAGATATTTTGATAGAAAGGGTAAGAAACATATGGTTTTTTCTTCCTGGAGTTGTAAGAGATGCAGCATCCAAAGGCCTCTAGCCTTTTAGCAACTTCATATCCAATATTTCCCAATCCAACGATTCCAACCCGCTTGCCTCTCAACTGGAATCACCAATAAACACACATAAAACAGATAATTTAATGTTGCAATCCAACCATGGTTTACTGGGTTTCCACATTTTATTAGAGTTCATAAAATTTTTTGCCTGTATTTATTTCAACATTAAAGTACAGTGGACACATTTTGATATGGCGGTTAGAAAACATCAGCAAGCGATCAAAACTACATTAATGACATTTATTCCAATTTCCTTGTAAAGAATCTTAAAAATGGTATATTTTCTTCAACAATTACTGGAAAAACCTCTCATCAGAGCAAAATTAGTTATTGTATAGTTTATACACTACTATTTTCGGTGTATGAATCGTTTATAAAATTACTGTTGATAAGAATTGTTATTCCTCAGAAGAGATTAAACTAACCGTAGAACCAAGAGGATAGTCCCCTTTGGTAGGCCAAAACCCTAGTCTGACGTAGCGATTACTAGCCGAAATCTTCCTAAAAACGTCTATCAATAAACCAACAGCCAGATCGGCTACATCAGCAGAATAAACATTGCCTGAGTTAGCGACAGCAATTCCACGGCGGCGGCATTCAGGGAGGTCAATCTGATTGAGGCCGGCACTGGTGGTGACCACAACGCGCACAGCAGGCAGCAACTGCAAGATATCAGCGGTGACAGGAGCACCTCCGGAGGAAAGGATGGCCTGAACGGATTGGCCATGAATGGCCAAGAACTGATTGAGAGGGAGAGGCGATTCGAATGCTTTTAAGTATTGGAATTTGGTGGAAGTGAATGGTTGTTCTCCAATGACGGTGAAAGACGGTGGTTTTTTGAGAATTAGTACCTTTGGGAGGTCATTGTGTGATTCTTGTTCTGGAGACTGAGTCGACGCCATTGGGCCAGTGGCACTGTCACGCTGCTGCAGCAATTGATATGCTAGTGTTTAGCTCAGGTCCATAATCGTTGAGTTTTAGCTTGTTCAAAATTCGACTCTTATATTTTTTTTAATGAGCTGGAGCTCCAACAAAACTTGAAAATTATATTTGAGCTCAATATATTTGACTAATAGAAAAGCTCGATTTTGGTTTATTAAAATTTTATTTATAAATTTTGATGTATTAAAATTTTATTTATAAATTATAATTGAGTTTTATTAATAAATTATAATTGAATTAGATTCGAACTAATGTTAAATTTATTTTAAAATTTAATTATAATTCATTAAAATATTTAACTTTCTAAATATTTATTTTAAATAAAATAACTATAGCAAAAAAAATTTACATTGATTAAGAATAAAAAATATAAGAGTTTAATATATAATGAAGAGTTATCACCTAATTAACTAATTTTAGTCTTTCAGTAATAATAACATATAATATTCTATTATGTGTTGTATGTTTGTATGTTTCATACTCTCCATTTATATAAAATAAAAAAATATTATAAAATAACTCACTATTTTTAAATTATCCAAATTGTTCCTCTATTAAATTTCTACATGGTACCATAGCGAATTTCAATCATGATCCTAAATTACAAAATTATGATAATACATATAAAAAATTATCAGAATACAGATAGATTATAGATAAAATTATCAGCGGGCTGGTAACCCATCAAACTACCAGAAAAATATATTATCAGTTGATTGGTAACCCATCAAACTATCAGAAAAATATATTATCAGCAGGTTGATAACCCATCAAACTATCAAAATATTGAATTATTAGTGGACTAATAATCCATCAAACTACCAAAATATCGATTTACTTGAATTGTCAAGTGGTAATTTGACCAAATGAGTTACACTTGACGAGAAATATTTAAATAAATCAAATTTCACATTGGTGAATTATAAAAATAAATACAAATATATCCAAATTATCTCTCATTATCAAGTTAAAACTAATAAATTTTTATTCATGATATCATAATAGGTTTCTATCATGGTTTATCAAATTATAGAATTATCAGTGGACTGATAATTTATTAAACTACTAAAATTGAATATCAAATTATCAGTAGGTAGGTAATCTATGAAACTACCATATCAAACTACCATATTGAATGTTTAATTATTAGTGGTCTGATAACCTTTCAGACTACCAAAATATCAATATCTACTTAAATTATCAAATGACAATTAAATTAGGCAAATTATCACCTAAAGAGAAATATTAAAATATAAAATATCTCACATTGATAAATTATAAAAATAAATACTAATATATAATCAATTAGAAAATCTTATCATATTTACTTTATTTAAATTTTTATAGTTAAAATAATCAAATAAAAAATATTATAAATAATTTACTTTTTCTAAATTATTCAAATTGACCATCATTATCAAGCTAAAGCTAATTAATTTCTTTATTAACAAAAAAGACAAAAGCATTCCGTTTGTAAAAAAAAGTACAATCACAAAATTAAGTATTACGTATATTTTAAAAATATTAATTAATAAAAAAAATATTTTTAAAATTATAATATAATATCTAAATATAAAACTCTATTAATATCATATAAATATAATTATAATTATATGCTACTTATTTAAGGGTTATTTATTTTTATTTTTTTAAGAATGTAATGTTATATTGATTTAAAAAAAATTATATAACAACATCAAATTATTTAACTGTATATTTTATATATTTATGTTAATCGACTAGTTAAACAATTAAAATATATATAACTTATAAATTAAGTAAATATATTTTTTATTTTATTATTAAGAAAATATAATAATGATTTTTTAATAAAGAGTAACTTTTTTTAAAAAATAAAATTATAATTAAATATATAATTTATTAATATTTTAACAATATTTAAAGTACACATATTGAAAAATAAGAAGACTGTATATTTTAATTAAATTAAATTAAAATTTTTTTAAGAGTATTAAAATATATTTTTGAAGTGTTGAAGTTATTAGCATAATAATAATAATAATAATTAAAATATTCATAAATTTAATTTAATTTAAATTCAATTCATCTATTTATAAAGTTTAAAAAGAAAATTCATCATTTATATAACAAGTCAAATGCAAATAAATTTTTATTCAACAAAATATAAGTGGCTCGTAAATAAATTGACCCGTTTGCAGCTTATGAACTTAGGTTTAACTGCCACCTCAAAATTTTTTTTTTTTTTTTTTGAATTTAGAAAGTCTTTACCACTTCCACAAAACCGACCAATCAGCTTTTGTTTAGTCGTTTACACGCGGCAAGATATTCTTGGTTACTTGAGTTCTAAATTTTAAATAAATATAAGGTAGTAGTAACTTATTTTCTACACTTATATGGAAACATCTTTCTTTATAACCTTAATTCAAATAGATTTAATTATTCAGTGCAACTAACTAAAAAAATTATTACTATTTTTAAAAATTTTAAAATCAGATTTTTCAAAAATAAATACTGTTGTAATCAATGAAATGTTTGCATTTCGGAAGAAATGCATAGTAATGTATTTTTATATTAATTAAAGATTTTATTAATTTATTTCCAATTCGATCCCTTCTATCCAATAACTCTTTAAAAACTTACCTCACTTTAAATTAAATTAAACTCTTTCGATACATAAATAAAACTTCATACACGAGTAATTTAGAATCGTAGATAAATATATAATTCTCAAACCAAAACATAAACACAAATTCGCATTACCTCAGCAATGCAACGCCATAGAACAACATAAACATTTATACAGTTAAAAATCAAGTGCCGCAGCTTCCCTAATGGAAGTTTCACACGATCTTAATTGGCACAACTCATTAGGTTTATTCCTCCATTAATTCTTGATTAGGACACCTGGTTTTATCTCCAAAAGAGTTTTCGCTATAACAAGAAAACATGTAGACACAAAAATGAGTAGACACGATAACGGAAGGGACTTTATAAGATTGAGTTTAACTTAACCATAATTACATATAATTAATATGCTTCATCAAGCAGAAATTAGTCAACTAGGAATATAAGGCTCGAAAAGTGTTGCACAAGGATTTGGATCATACTGCATGATATCTGCAGCTCTTTCAAACTCCTCCCTCAGAACTTTTATGCTGTACTTATCCACTACTCTACCCAGGTCGTGAGAGATCTCAAAGGGGTCCTCTATGCATATCAAATGACGATCATTCCCAATTCTCCTTGTCCAGTCCTTTTCATGTTTGCTGTGAAAATACATATTGTGAGGAAAAGTCGGTCAATTGCAGGAAATATCTTAGTTGATTTCTATATTGAAAATTTCAATGATGACAATATACTCGTTCCAAACAGCAAAATCATCTATCCCATATAATGACAATATACATAACCAGTTGTTTCGCATGTTCTTTGAACCATCAAATTTCTTGACAATTAAAGCCTAGATTTTTAAATGCTTCAGGGGGAAATACCTAACTCTCAACTTCATCAACATCAAGACAAGCCTTTTCTGACATTAATGCTACACATATACACTGACTCCCGTTCAAGAACAAAAGGAATAACTAGATATGGCCAATACCTGGGGCCCTGGGCCAAGCTGGGTTCAGGATGAACCCACATTGGGCTGAGATTTATTGTATGCACTGCAACCTAGCAATTCAAGCATAAACTTTGACAAGTCTAGTCCAAGTTATTAAAAATATATATATTTTTAGTAGTAGGGTAGACAGGTTGAGCTGCACCTCAAGGAAAGTATTTTTCCAAGCCCAGCTAGGGGGTGAGCAAAAAACCGAACCGAACCTAATTCGGTCGATTTGGTTCAGTATTTTGAAAATTTTGATTTATTTGGTTCAATTCAATTTTCTTCAAAAAAATACCTGAAATAACCGAACCGATTGAAATATGTATATATTTCATATTTATTTTTATATATATTTTCAATAATTATATATTTATTTTGTTTAAAAACCGAATAACTGAACCGAAATATGTAGGTTCGGTTCGATTCCGTTCAATTTAGAATTCGATTCTGTTTGGTTTTTAAAAATTCTGATTCGGTTAATTCAATTTTTGAGAATTTCGGTTTGATTTGCCAAGCCAAGAATTTTTGAATGACCAAGAGGGAGGATCCCTGGGCCAAAGAGCAGGTTGAGGAACAACCATGGAATAGTATTTGCATCTATGCATGTTTTATTTCATTCTCTCGGTTGAGCAAACAAAGTTCCCAGCAAAGATACCAGACCTGATTATGCTTCCTGTGCGCACTGATACAACCGAATTTGTATAATCATGACGATATGCCCAATAATTGAAAAACGCCCACACCAGTTGAGCAATTGTTTCCTTGTTACGGGATCCAAAACCATGAAGTTTTTCCACTTGATTGAAGTAAGTACATTCAACATCATCTACAGTAACAGAGTATGTTGCCTCCATTTCCTAAAAGACACAGCATAAGCATGAATATATGTGTAAGCCATACACATTTACACCAAGAGCCATTAACAAAAGCAAAGAATAAAAATATTTACACCAAAATACACCGAGAAATACGAACACTAGACACTAAAGTTGGAACTTTAAACAGTCACAGAGTTAAACAAGAATGTCCACTGAAACCTTCTTGGCGACAAAGTTCACTTGTATGAAATAAAATTGCATACCATAAATAGCCAAAGAGATTGAAAGTTAAGCAAAACAATTAATGTTGAAATCCAGCACTATGACCTAATAATTTGTAAATAAAAGAGAAGAGGCCAGAGCATGTGAATAGCTTGGAGGTTTTCCATTCGCAAGCCATTTCCTGATGGAATATTTGTTCATTTCGGGGAAGCAAGACACCATCAACACTTGTTTCTATAAGACAGTAAAATTTGTATTTTATATTAAGAGATCCTAAAATTTTAGTGACAGTAAAGCAATATTACTGGGTTTAAAAGTACTGAGAAAATACTCCACAACCTTAACCTTGGAATAAAGCATCTAAGCTAGACCGTAGAGACATGATAAGTGAAGAAAAGAATGTCAATGAACAAAAGCGGGGTTAAGCATTGGTGTAAAACCTTTTTGAGAAGTTGAACATCATGACGATAAAGGTGTGCCTATCATAACATCTAATTAAGAAAAAAATTCAGAGTACAGACCTGTAAACACGGAAGAATAGCAGGTCTACGCTGCTGTAAAAAATGAATGCACATTAAAACATACCTGAAAAGAAAGAAAAATTAGCTAAGAAACCACAATGAAACAGATATAAAGATCATTAAAATTTGTCAAAATAGATAGCTTTATATTTCAAAGTATGGAACACCAATATAGTTCTCAAATGATAACTCACGCATAGCTCGATAAGGTCCCCTGATAAGTTGCATTGACTCCTCTTGATTTTGCCCAATGTTTCACTATAAAAGCCAACTGCCGCAACCTCACATCTATTTGGGCATAATCCTGAAGAAGCTTTGTATTTTCAACAGCCAAAATATTGTTTATACATATATCACAGGAGATTCCAGTCACTGGATCCATGAGCTTTACTATGGGGACCCTAGCTCGTGTCAACGCCTACCAAAAAAAAACCCTCGGATTAAGGACCCAAAAAGGTGGCGTGCAAGAATTCAACCAAATGAGTAAACTTTAATTAGTATTCTAGAAAATAAAAGACCGGGTCTCATCACTTCATTAGTTTTGTTTATCTGGTGTATTTTTACCCTTTTTTTACGAGGAAATTTATCCCTCATTTTGTATCTCTCTCCTTTAATTTTCTTCTTTTTTCCAAAAGAATTACTAATTGATGATTAGTTATTAAAATACTAGCACATTACTTAAAAATGATTCATAGTAAGTGCCCTGACCCCACCCCATATCTAGAATGAGCAATAAACATGAATAAATTGGATAACAAGCTTCCTAAGCAAAAGACTCAATGAATCGAGGATCCAAAAGCCAAGCGCACTGAATGTGCACACTGCAGAATAAATAAATAAAAACACAGTTTTACCCTCTCAAGTTTCAAGCTACATAGATTAAGCCATGGTTATATAAGTAAATCCCAAGAAACTAATAGACTTGGTAAGGAACAAAAAATCTTAGACAAAAATATAACTGGAGGGGAAAACCAAAAGTCCATATTCTGTATCATGTGCCCTTCAACACCAAAATTGAAATATTCTGCCCCATCCTCTAATAAATTTTCATCACCTAAATTGAAAAACGAATGCTATATAGATTCAAGTTTCTGACCAGTTTACAATCTGAAGTGCGACAATCTAATAAAGTGGCGTGGACATTTGCAATGTATTTCTGTTAAGGAACATTTACGATATTAACTCTGCATTTATTATCAAAAGGGCAAAACAATATAATTCACCTGCACATTCTGGAGGTTATCTGATTGCAAAATATCTGCCAACTTTAGCAACAATTCGGACTTGTTTATATCAGCATCCTCAATGGCAAGGCAAACATCAATATCACTCTTCAAAACCCCAAATGAGTTGGCACAAGAACCATAAAGATACAATCGAGCTTGAGGCCATTCCTTGTTGACCAGTTTCTCCAATAACGTTAACAATTGCTTCTGCTTCGCCTTTTCTTCCTCTGGTGGTATTAGTGACTCATAGATTACAAGAAAAGGAGAACTTAGTCTATCTATGTCTCTGCGACATTCCATTTGCCTTTTAAGCATTCTCATCCTTTGGCTAAGTGTCCGTTGTCCCCTGTTATCTGATCTAGACTCCTGATCATATAAAACCAAAAGTGAATCCAACAACTTGCAAAATTCATTCCTTCGTGATAAATTAGATAGCAACAACAATCACTAGCACGGACCTGACTCACACCTCATTTAATTAATTCACATCGAAGTTTATAGGAGGTTAACATGAAACATTTAAATTTAGATGTAAAATGTTTAGAGCATGACTATTACAATAATATAGAGACGCAAAATTTTAGAACTTCACAAAGAAACAAACAACGCAAGGGAACAGAGTTTACCTTCTCACGAGAATGACGATTTTGCTTATTGTCATTCTTGCCATCAGTTTCACCCTCAAGCAATAAAGAATCAACAAGTTCTTCGCCAACTTCATCCAATTCGTGACGTTCATCCTTCCCGCCGTAAACCATTGCTGCATCCAAGTTCAGCAAAGATTCTTCAATATCCGACACTGAAACAGAATGAAGATTACTCCCTGAAAGCGGGACTGGGTGGTCAAGCTGGCCAGTGAGTCCTGAATCTCGTAAGCCATCACCATTCCTTAGACTATTATCTACACTACCAAAAAACACATTCCTCTTGCTCAGTTCACTGTGTTTTCCCTTTTCCTTGTTCACATTGTGGTCTAACTCTCTCCCACGATTCCAATTCCCTCCTCCTCCTCCTCCTCTTGGCTTATTTGAAAACCCTGGAGGTGGCATTCGAGTTTCCGGCGACCTGTGATTCCCTCCATGGAACTGCTTTCCCCAACCACTGCCTCCTCTCTTGTCCTGCTCGCGCAAATCAAAAGTTCTTAAATTCGGGTTCAATTGTGGATCGAAAATTTGATTACTTTCCAATCCGCTTCTAATCGCTAATCCTACTTCGAGCTCCTTTGTTGTATTGAGCTTCGAATTTGCATTTAATAATGCCTCAGCGGTTTGAATATCACTGCGAAACGAACCAAACTGTA
Source organism: Aleurites moluccanus (assembly GCA_948193065.1). NCBI lineage: Eukaryota > Viridiplantae > Streptophyta > Magnoliopsida > Malpighiales > Euphorbiaceae > Aleurites > Aleurites moluccanus. The sequence continues at coordinate 5,596 of CANXYC012037255.1, read as the reverse complement.
GCTTTTGCTCCAGTTGCTGCTTCTGCTGTACAAGATTATGAATTGAATTATTAGCTCCAACCTCGGCGCTTGAAAACCCTAACACCTGAAGATCATCACCTAACACTCCTTGCTGGTTTCCTTGAAATTGACTCCCCGCTAAACTGTTTCCAGGAGAAGGCCAATGGTTTTGGGGAAAAAGCATAGGAGGAGAAGAAAGACTGTGGGGCCAAGGAGGAGAGAGAATATCCCGTCCATTGGATTGCCAAACAGACGGCGAGAAAGAAATACTAGGCCCTACAGCTGCAACTGCAGGATCTAGAGCGAAAGATTGTTGCTGCTGATGTTGCTGTGATGGTAACGGAGTAATTGGAATGGGATGCAATTGAGGTTGTGGTGGCGGCGGTGGTGTTTGGATCTGATGATTAGGTCTTTGAAGCAAAGAGAGAAGAAATTCTCCACCATTCGCCGCCGGCTGCATCAGCGGCGCATCACCTCCGCCACCAGTCATAATAGTTGGGTTTCGGCGAGGTTTTTACAGTGGCTGAAACGAGAGGAAAGAGAGAAGAACACGCAAGTGAGAGTTTTTTCTTTGACGGGATCGAGTTTATTAAGTCCACGTTAGAAAGTCTATATAAGTACTGAAAATTTAATATTTAATTTTAAATATTAAATAAAATAAGTAATTTTTTTTAAATTACAAAATCATTTAAAAATTTAATTACTTATTATTATATTAAATTAATTACTATTTCATTTGTAAAATATTAAATTTCCTCCCACTTTTCAAAAATATATTAATTTCGTTATATTAATATACTTTTCTGTCTAATTTTATTATTAATCAATTCTAAAATAATTAATAAATACTGTAAAAAGACTGAAATACTCATACTCTTTATTTTTAATTAATTATATTATATTTTTATTTTAAAAATTATTTTTTAGAGTTAAAAAATTAATTTCATATTTTTTGATAAATGTAAAAATAAAAATATTTTTCAAAAAATATTTTTATTTTTTATTAAAAAAATAATTTGAAATTAAATTATTTCTTCTTAAATTTTTTTAATACAAATAAAATATTCATTTTCATATTTTTGATAAATTTAAAAATAAAAAATAAAAATATTTTAAAAAAATTATTTTTTATTTTTTTATTTTCAAAATTGTCAAAAAAATATAAAAATATATTTTTTAATCCTAAAAAAATTTAAATAAAAAATATGATATAATTAATTAAAAATAAAGGATAAGCGTATTTATATCTTTTTAATATTTTTATTGATCATTTTAAAATTGATTAACACCAAAATTTGACAAAAGATTTTAACAATATATTGTAATATTTATGAAGGAAAAATTAATATATTTTTATAAGGTCATGCGAGAATTAGTATATTTGATCATTATACACGAGGAATCGTAATTAATTATATTATATTTTATATAAATTTTATTTTAATATTTTAAATAATTTTTAATCTAATTAATATTTAAGTTAAATATTATTAAATAACTTAAAATTACTAAATATAAAATATTTTAATTTTAACTATTGAATTTAATTGTTGATTAGTTATATATACTCATTCCTAAAAATATCTCTGCTGTATAATTCCTTACTGGTCATCACAGGCTTTTAATAAATCGACCTAAATTCAACGGCATCAAAAGCGGGTGTAGTTTGACGCTGTGATGTAAGTGATCAAAAGTGTTGGTAAATTTGGTATCAGTGGAGGGTAAATTTGGAACGAATGAACGATCACTTGGCTGGCAGTCTGACGTGTAATTTGTTTCCTTCGCTTGGAAGTAGGGCGGTAAAAACTAAAATGCCCAAGTTGGTGAGATACAAACTAATCACTGCACGAACCCGTGACTCCACAAATTTTACCTTCCATTAAAAATTTTTGCAAAATCTATTTGAATTGAATTATGTATTCTAATATTTGGGAGGGAAATAAATATTTATTTATTTTTAATTTTATTATTAGAAAATTATAAATTTTAAAAAAATTACAGTTATTTCTAAATTTTTAAAATATAATATCTATCCTAATTTAAAATTTTCAAATGCGATTATATCATATAATTAAAATTGAAATGAAAATTAGGGTGTTTGAAATTGAATTTTTAATTTATTTTTAAAAATTACATTCTGAATTACTGTTTATTTTTTATAAATCATGATTTGAAAAAATCCAAAAATTTTAATTTTTCCAAAATTATGGTTTCATGACTCTTATATAGGGTAGAGAAAAAACTAGATTGACTGAAAAATTGAACTAAATCAAATTTAATTTGATTACTTTAATTTAGTTTAGTTTAAATTTTAATTTAATTTTTATAAATTTCAGTCTAGTAAATTTAGTTTGATTTTTTCAAAATTTAAAATAATCGAAATGACTGAAATATATATATATATTTTAAATAATTATATATTTATTTTATTAAAAGAAATAAAATAATCAAATTGAAATATATTAATTATTTTGATTCTGTTAATTTTGTAAAAATTTCATTTGATTTAATTTTATTTAAAATTTGATTTAATTGATTTTTAAAATAAATCAACTAAATAATCATTCTTATTATTGTAGAGTATAAAATCAATTCACTAAAAATATTTAAATTTAATACCAATTACATACTTAATCCATTGTCATTTTTTTAGTTACTCGTTACTAAATTTATTTATATCATAACTCTTTATTAAACTCTTTTAATTATAAAAATATTAAATCTAATTTTACAATTAGAATAAAATTATATATTTTTAAAGGTTGTATATAATTGTTATTTTATTTTATTTTATAAAATTAGATTTTTTATTAGGTCTTTATTTGAAAAAATAAAAATTTTCAATTTTAGAATTCAAAGTTAAAATTTTTTGCTTAATATAGTTTATGCTAATTTATATTAAAATTGGTGAAATTTTCAAATGAATATTACTAAATGTATTATTCGGACATCAAATTATAATATATTATACTGAAAAATTTAAATTTAAATTATATCATAAAAACATATTTAATTGAATATGACTTTAAAAATATATTTGATTACGTACAAATGATTACATTATATTTTATTTTGTTTTAAACTATAGGTTTATATGTTATTTATATTTCTTGTTATTAAAATTATGACATAATAATATTTGGCTTGATAAGTGATATACTAGCATGTTATATTTTTAGTCAATCAAAGGCTTAACGCCGCATGCTCCCTTGGTACTTACCACACTTAGAAAATGCCAATAACAAATTTAGATAGCCCATAAATAAACTTTCATTTTTCAAAAAATAAAAATAAACCTTCTTTAATTTAATGGCTCTAGCAATTTCAAATACCCAATAATTTCGGATTTCTCAGTTGGCTTTATAATCTTTGATTTTAAACAAACAATTTATTTCTTAAAAACAGAACAGAATATTTGCTTTAAAAATGGGCATGGCTACCTGCAGCTCTTGCTCCTCCAAAATAGTTTCATCTAAAATTCCTTATCCAATACCTTCACCATTTAATATGTCCAAATCCATCGTCCCCAAACCAGACCCATATCAACATCTTCACATCACTCCCAATCTCGATGGGACAATCACTCGGTTGCTGACTTTTCCTACTATTGAAGCAAACCCAGAGCCGACCCCCGGTGATTCTGTGGTCTGCAAAGATTTGACTATAAATACCGAAAACAAAACATGGGTTCGCATATACAGACCCACTCGATTACCTTCCAACGACAACAACATTGCTCGTCTTCCTATCATTATTTATTTTCATGCAGGTGGATTTATTCTCTTATCCGCCTCAACGAAAGACCCCCATCAGGCATGTTTTGAATTAACTAGCGAAATCCCTTCGATTGTCGTTTCATTAGATTATCGTCTTGCTCCTGAGAATCGTCTTCCAGCACAATATGAAGATGCAATTGATGCAATGCTCTGGGTAAAGCAACAATTTACAGATCCAAATGGCGAACAATGGCTTAAAGATTACGGTGATTTTTCCCGATGTTATGTGAGTGGCCGTGGCAGCGGTGGAAATATAGCGTTTCATGCAGCTTTAAGAGCTGTAGATTTGGATTTAAATCCACTTAAAATAACCGGGTTGGTGTTGAACCAACCCATGTTTGGCGGGTGTGAGAGGAAGAATTCGGAGCTCCAGTTTGCCGATGATTCAGTATTGCCGTTATCAGTATTGGATCTAATGTGGGACCTATCTTTGCCAGAAGATACAGATCGGGACCATCCATTTTGTAATCCTATAGTTGATGGCCCACACAAAATGAAAATGAGGTGGTTAGGGAGATGTTTGGTGATTGGGTTTCGAGGGCACACCTTATTTGAGAGGACGCAAGACTTTGTATCAATGTTGGTGACGTCAGGGGTTAATGTAGAAGCGCAATTTCACGACACTTGTTTTAACGACGGGGATTTTATAGACTCGCAACGGACAAGTACCCTTTTAAACGCTATAAAAGAATTCGTCATCTAAAACTTGTATTTTTATTTATTTATTTTTGTTTGATTTTGGGTTTTTTCATAGGGTTTTAGTTACTGCTAATTAGTTACGAGATTCTCATGGATTCATTGTCTAATGGTGACAGATTTGGTCCCTTTAGCATATACATTTTTTTCATTATTTTCTTTATAAATAATAAGAAATAATTTATTCATATCATTGTTATATAATAAAAATTATAATAATTACAAACTACTTGATAAGTTTGAATGTCTAATTAAATATTATATCAAGGATTTAATATTGAAAAGCATTCCAAATAAAATATTTAATAAAAAAATTAAATTAATGAACAATATTAGTATGGGGTCAATATTATCCTAATTACAAAATTTCAAACGGCCCCATATTCAATTTTGGCATTACTAATACAAAATCCAATGTTTAACAAAAAGACAGAAAATTACTTTGAAGAAAAAAAAATAAATAAATAGCCCATTTTCTTTTATTTTGTCCATCATTCTATGTCGGTATTCTCATAAATTTTATATTAGTAAATATGCAGTAGAATTTCATATAATTAAAATATAATTTTTTTGTTCCATAATAAGTGATTTTTTTTTTTAAATTACAAATTAAAAAAAAATCATTTAATATATTTATTAAATAAGCACTTCAATTTTTACCATTATTCACAACTCTACTCTCCCTCTCTTCTCTTTATAACATTACTTCTCAAACTTTTTATATTCTTTATTTTTTATTGTCCTTCCTTCATTTTTTTTTTATAAAAAAATCTATTTTAAAATCAAATTCTCATCTTTACTGATTTTTTTTTTTTTTGTTTACCCTTTCCTCTTAGGGATGACAATGGAGTGGAAAATTTCCGTTCCCCGCAGATATTTGTTCCGAACGGGATGGACATTTTCCAATTTATCTCCTCATAGAACCGGGGATGGGAAATATTTTTTCTCCGTTAGTGAGGATGGGGCGGGGACGGGGAGTATATTCTCTACCCCGTGGGAACCCGTTATTATACTTAATTAATTATTATATTTATTTAATTATTCCTTATATAAAATTATATTAATTAATAACATATATATATATATATATATATATATATATATATATATATATATATATATAT
>CANXYC012037247.1:0-17338 GCA_948193065.1 Aleurites moluccanus | reverse complement strand
CTTTAAATCATATAACACAATATTTATCAATCACATATAATTACATCAAGTCAATCATATAACATGTAAGGCAATCAATAGCACTTGAACACATGAATAAATTCATAAAACACATAAGGACACCAACTCATGCAAATACCCCTAACTCCTCCTAGGTTTAAGGCACTAGGGCTTAGGTTTCTAACTAGGGTTCAGGGTTCTAGGGTTAGGGTTTCACTTAGGGTATTACATAAAGTTAAATGATGAATGCATGTATGTATAATGATATCAAAGATGTGTAGATATTTCTTAATAAGTGTAGAACTGATGAATTGTCTTTGAATTTAATGGAGATTTTGTTTTATATGATACGATTAAAAGTCATGTTTACAAGTATAGCTAATCTAAGTATTGATGATAGATGAGTGAATTTATCAATTGTCGGATGGTAATTTGATAGCAATATGTATTATTGTACAATATAAAAGCTAATGTAAATTGTGTAATATAAATGGAATGATTTATGATCTCGACAATTTCTATAATCTGTTAGCTAATGAGCTTGGTATAATATAGATAAGAGATAAGAATAAGTATGGAGCATGGGCTTAGAAGCTTCCTAAGAGTTAATGGTTGATACTCGACTAATGTTTTGTTGAAGGTCAAGTTATGATAGTGTTTTGCTTCTTCCAAGAGAATGTCTAGTTCATACTGTAAGTTGGCTAGTTAATCTACTATTGATAGACTGATAGTAGACTGTATTAAGTGTATCAAGAATTGTTATGTAAGCATATTTGTGTTGAACTATAGATATAAATTCTAACGTAACCTCTTACTTATGTAGTGTTAAAGTGATTTTGTTTTGATTTCTGAAATTCTTAAAGAGACTTTTGTGATAAGATGTTATGTTTCAAGTATGGAGCAAGGAATTGGTGATAGAAGAGTTTATCCCTGAAAGTGTTAGTAAAGCAAATGTAATACCCAGTACTTGGAATACTAGAATAGATATGTGTTCGTTCATGTTTTTTTGATGAATGTTAGAATGTGTAAGTTTATATATGCATGGTAGATAATCTAGAATGTTATGTTGAGTATAGATTACTCCTAGAATGATTATATGTTGAGACATGATGAGTTATGACTGATTTTGAGGTGTTAGCATGTGTATGTATAAGTTGATTGAGTTTGGACAAGTTAGAATGGAGAAAATATGAGAATTTTTCATCATCAGTTATTCATGGTGGTGAAGATACCTTTCATCACCATGAAGATACCTTTCACCACCATGAAGATAGTTTTCACGAGAGTGAAAGAACTTTCACCACCATGAGAATATTTTCTGCATAATTTTTCATTTTCCTAAGAAATTGACTTTCATGAGAGTGAATGCTTAATTCACGGGTGTGAAGCCTCGGGTCTATATAAGCATGAGCCCGTTTCTTTCATTTTCAACTCACCCATTTTGTCTTTCTTCCTCTCTTTCTTCATTTCGTCTTTCTTCCTCTCTTTCTTCATAAATATACTTCACTCACCCATAAATTCATTAAATTCTCTTATCAAACACTTATTTCATCTTTATTAACACAAGAATCAAGAATCAAATTTTTAAGAACTTCAAGAATCTCCATTCTAGTGTTTCAATGTAATTTTCTCAAAACTCATTTCTAAGTTTAAGTTAAGTTAATCTATGGCTACAATAGATGATTATAAGTTATGTATAGATATTTATGAGCCTTAAATAACATTTACTATGGATTACATGAAATGTCCAAGGATTTGGGGTTTTGGGTGACCAGTAGTTATTCATCCCAATCTTTAATGTTCTTCTAAGAGATGTTAAAATAGATGTTAGGAAGCATAATAAGACTTCTCAAGATGATTAAATTATAAGGACTACAACTATATGATCACAAATGATAGAAACCCTAATTTGTGGATATTGGGATTTTGATTTAGGAATGGAAAGCACAAGAGACTAAGGAATATTTCATGCTTCTCATATGATAAGAGAGAATATTTTGAAAGGAATTGCTTTGAGGTAAGTATGAACTATGTTAATGTATGCTACTCTTATAAGTTTATGCTTGTTACTTCTTCCTTTCTATATATGCTTTATTGAACCCATTGTTTAAGAACCAAAGTAATAAATTCGTAATTGTAAACTATAAATTGTTTAGACTTCCTAAATAATCCAATTGAATGAATGACTTGGTTGTTATTTTTCTTAGACCAAGATCATTAGATACCTATTTGTGTGATTGAATAACTACATGTAAATATGTGATGATGGTCTTATGACCACTTTGTTTCTTGATAATATTTCTAAACTATATAATATATGACCAATATGTAAATAGAATGCTCTTCCCAATGAGAGTTAGTTCATTGGTCCAATGTGCATATCAGGAACACAGCTGATAGGGTTTTTGTCAGTGTCTCTCCTAGTTGGGGACAAGAAACACTAGGCATGTGCCCTGCGCAAGCACATGGAGACCTTGAGGTGACAAGGTGCATCCATACGCTATGATATAATCTGTTTTGAGTTCTATTTCATGATATGATTTATAGTGCCATTCTTTGTGAGCACTCATATGTTAAAGAAACCATGATTGTTCATGTTATGATTCCTTGTGCAATCATTCTGATAATCTCTTTCTTTATGATATTCAAAAAGTATATTGAATATATGTTCAAGTTCATACTTATCCTTTATATCTTTATGATACTTGTAAGCATTAGTGTAGTTTATATCTTACTGAGTTGAAGGCTCACTCCTCTTTTGTGGAATTCAGGTGATAATGTAGCTTGAGAGGGAGCTAACTTTGAAGACAAAACTTCTTGATACATTCCTCCAATAAGACTTTATAAAATTCTTTTGATATATATTATTTTGTGTTATGGTATTTATATATATGAGGAGTATATTCTAGAGCTCCGTAATTAGTTATTGAGGATGATATTATTTTAATGTCTGAATTGATACATTGTGGGTTGCCCTTGTCCCTTATTGATGTGGGACGTATCTTTTGATCGGTAAGAAACAAGAGAAAATCATATGATAATATATGGAAATACATAAATGATAATTATATGATTCATAAAATTGAATATTTATGATGATAACTATGTATGGTGTGGATATTTGTTATGTATGAGATTCATAATATGAGTGTTCTACGAGTTTATGGTGGCCTTAAGACTACCTTTGCCCTAGGACCATTGCACCACTAGAGTTGGGGTGTGACAACAAAGGCTTAAGAATTTAAAGGATTAGTCAGACTTCTGAGATGAGAGAAGGATTCAGAATATGAAAATTTCATACCAGTTAAACTACCAAGCTAATATTTGAAGTAATTAATGAAGATTGCAGCAGAAGCAAGTTATTTTACACTTGCATAATTGAGGTGAGAATGACAGAATATGCCGCCACCACCAGCACCAGCACCAGCTCCAACTCCAGCTACACCAGCAGTTCATGCTCCAACTCTTGTGTAGCCAACTGTAGTTCCTTGAAAGCCTGCTATTCAGGGAGCCCGCAGAGTTATTGATAAGGGCATATTTACTATGTGTAGCTTTCTGAAGCTTAATTTGGCAGAGTTTAGGGGTGACAAAGGCGATGAGCTGATTGATTTTCATAAGCAGATTGAGAAGGTAGTTAGGAGACTACCATGTTCTGATGTCAGAGCAGTTAAGCTTATAGGGTTATTATTGAAAGGGAAAGCTTGGACATGGTTTTCATGACATATTGAGCTCATATTGTATGGTGATCATCCTCCTACTTGGGTAGAGTTCAGACAGGGACTGACTAATGAGTTTTTGACAGAAAGGGTTATAACCAAAACTTTGATATAGTTTGAGTACCTTGAGTAGGGAAACAAGATAGTTGAGGAGTATGCTGAGGAGTTTATTAGATTGAGCATATATGCTATATAGATTGCTCCTACTGAGGAAGATTTAATCAACAGATTTAGGAGGTTGCATGCCTCACTTCATAATGTCCTGCTTGCTACAGAGTTCACATGTCTGACTACCATCATTGACAAGGATAATCATATGGAGGAAAAGTACAAGTCAAATAGAGCTAAGAGAGATCAGAAAAAGAAAGGGAGGACTCGAATCACAGGGTAGAAGAGGGGAGAGCAGCTCCCAGCTTAGGCAGATTGAGCTAGTGTCTAGGTTTGATCAGAGACCTTCGTCTGGTAGTCAAAGGAGGAGGACAAAGAATAAAGGACCTTCAGTGCAATATGCACCAACATATTCACAGTGTTCTTTTAGACCTGCTATACAGATGCCCAGTGTGCCTATTTGTAGTTTCTGTGGTAGAAGACACAAAGGGGAGTATCGACGACAGACAGGTGCCTGCCTAAAATATGGGAAGCATGGTCAATTCATAAGTAGATGTCCTTTGTGAGGTGATCAATAGCCTTAGCATCAATGTCCCAGCCCACTGTTCAGATGAGTCAGAATGTAGCTAGAGAGGCTCTTCGTAGGGGCAGAGGCAGATGTTAGGCACCGAGCAGTAGTCAGGGATGAGAGCGGAGTTACTATGATTAGCTTTCTGAAGCTTAATCTGCCAGAGTTTAGGGGTGACAAAGTTGATGAGCCTATTGATTTTCTTGAGCAAATTGAGAAGGTAGTTAGGAGACTACCTTGTTTTGATGTTAGAGCAGTTGAGCTGGTAGGGTTATTATTAAAAGGGAAAGCTTGGACATGGTTTTCTCGACGTATTGAGTCCAGATTGTATGGTGATCATCCTCCTACTTGGGAAGAGTTCAGACAGGGACTAAATGATGAGTTTTTGACAGAAGGGGTTAAAACCAAAAATTTGATACAGTTTGAGCAGCTTGAGCAGGGAAACAAGATAGTTGAGGAGTATGCAGTGGAGTTTATTAGATTGAGCATATATGCTACACAGATTACTCTTACTAAGGCAAATTTGATCAACATATTCATGAGGGGTTTGTATGCCTCACTTCATCATGCCCCGCTTCCTACAGAGTTCACATCTCTAACTACCATTATTGACAAGGCTAATCAGATGGAGGAAAAGTACAAGTCACAGAGAGTTAAGAGAGATCAGAAAAGAAAGGGAGGACCCAGATCACAGGGTAGAAGAGTGGAGAGCAGCTCCCAGGCTAGGCAGAATGAGCCAGTGCCCAAGTTTGATTAGAGACCTTTGTTTAGCAGTCAGAGGAGGAGGACAAAGAGTAAAGGACCTTCAGTGCAGTCTACACCAGCTTATTCACAGGGTTCTTTTAGACCTACTACACTGATGCCCAATGTGCCTATTTATAGTTTATATGGTAGAAGACACAGAGGGAAGTGTCGACAACAGGCAGGTGCCTGCCTGAAATATAGGCAACATGGTCATTTCATCAGCAGATGTCCTTTGTGGGGTGATCAGAAGCTTTCAACATCAGTGTCCCAGCCTACTATTCAGATGAGTCAGAATGTAGCTAGAGAGGCTCCTGGTAGGGGCAGCGGTAGATGTTAGGCACCGAGCAGCAGTCAGGGATGAGGGTGGAGTTACTATATTTAGCTTTCTGAAGTTTAATCTGCCAGAGTTCAGGGGTGACAAAAGCGATGAGCCGATTGATTTTCTTGAGCAGACTGAGAAGGTAGTTAGGAGACTACCTTGTTCTGATGTCAGAGCAGTTGAGCTGGTAGGGTTATTATTGAAGGGGAAAGTTTGGACATGGTTTTCTCGGCGTATTGAGCCCAAATTGTTTGGTGATCATCCTCCTACTTGGCCAGACTTTAGACAGGGACTGACTGATGAGTTTTCGACAGAAGGGGTTAAAACCAAAAATTTGATACAGTTTGAGCAACTTGAGCAGGGAAACAAGACAGTTGAGGAGTATGCTGAGGAGTTTATTAGATTGAGCATATATGCTATACAGATTGCTCCTACTGAGGCAGATTTGATCAGCAGATTCAGGAGGGGTTTGCATGTCTCACTTCATAATGCCCTGCTTACTACAGAGTTCACATGTCTGACTACCATCATTGACAAGGCTAATCAGATGGAGGAAAAGTACAAGTCAAAGAGAGCTAAGAGAGATCAGAAAAGAAAGGGAGGACCTGGATCTTGGGGTAGAAGAGGGGAGAGCAGCTCCCAGCCAGTGCCTAGTTTTGATCAGAGACCTTCATCTTACAGTCAGAGGAGGAGGACAAAAAGTAAAGGACCTTCAGTGGAGTCCACACCAGCTTATTCATAGGATTCTTTTAGACCTACTACACAGATGCCCAGTATGCCTATTTATAGTTTCTGTGGTAGAAGACACAGAGGGGAGTGTCAACGACAGACAGGTGCCTACTTGAAATGTGGGCAGCATGGTCATTTCATCAGCAGATGTCCTTTGTGGGGTGATTAGAAGCCTTCAGTATCAGTGTCCCAACCTACTGTTCAGATGAGTCAGAATGTAGCTAGAGAGGCTCCTGGTAGAGGCAAAGGAAGAGGTTAGGCACTGAGCAGCAGTCAAGGATGAGGGTGGAGTTACTATGTTTAGCTTTCTGAAGCTTAATCTGCCAGAGTTCAGGAGTGACAAAGGCGATGAGCCGATTGATTTTCATGAGCTGATTGAGAAGGTAGTTAGGAGACTACCTTGTTCTGATGTCAGAGTAGTTGAGCTGGTAGGGTTATTATTGAAGGGGAAAGCTTGGACATGGTTTTCTCGGCGTATTGAGCCCAGATTGTATGGTGATCATCTTTCTACTTAGGCACAGCTCAGACAGGGATTGACTGATGAGTTTTTGACAAAAGGTGTTATAACCAAAACTTTGATACAGTTTGAGCAGCTTGAGTAGGGAAATAAGACAGTTGAGGAGCATGCTGATGAGTTTATTAGAGTGAGCATATATGCTACATAGATTGCTCCTACTGAGGCAGATTTGATCAGCAGATTTAGGAGGGGTTTGCATGCCTCACTTCATAATGCCCTGCTTGCTATAGAGTTCACATCTCTGACTACCATCATTGACAAGGCTAATCAGATGGAGGAAAATTACAAGTCAAAGAGAGCTAAGGGAGATCAGAAAAGAAAGGGAGGACCCGGATCACTATGTAGAAGAGGGGAGAGCAGCTCCTAGCCAGTGGCTAGGTTTGATCAGAGACCTTCATCTGGCAGTCAGAGGAGGAGGACAAATAGTAAAGGACCTTTCGTGCAGTCTGCACCAGCTTATTCACAGGGTTTTCTTAGACTTGCTACACAGATGCCCAGTGTGCCTATTTGTAGTTTTTATGGTAGAAGACACAGAGGGGAGTGTCAACGACAGACAAGTGCCTGCCTGAAATGTGGGCAGCATGGTCATTTCATCAGCAGATGTCCTTTGTGGGGTGATCAGAAGCCTTCAGCATTAGTATCCCAGCCTACTATTCAGATGAGTCAGAATGTAGCTAAAGAGGCTCCTGGTAGTGGTAGAGTTAGAGGTTAGGCACCGAGCAATAGTCAGGGATAAAGGAGGAGTTACTATGTTTAGCTTTATGAAGCTTAATATGCCAGAGTTCAGTGGTGACAAAGGTGACGAGCTGATTGATTTTCATGAGCAGATTGAGAAGGTAGTTAGGAGACTACCTTGTTCTGATGTCAGAGCAGTTGAGCTGGTAAGATTATTATTAAAGGGGAAAGCTTGGACATGGTTTTCTCGGCGTATTGAGCCCAAATTGTATGGTGATCATCCTTCTACTTGGGCAGAGTTCAGACAGGGATTGACTGATGAGTTTTTGACAGAAAGGGTTAAAACCAAAAATTTGATACAGTTTGAGCAACTTGAGCAGGGAAACAAGACAGTTGAGGAATATGCTGAGGAGTTTATTAGATTGAGTATATATGCTACACATATTGCTACTACTGAGGCAGATTTGATCAGCAGATTCAGGAGGGGTTTGCATGCCTCATTATAATGCCCTGCTTGCTATAGAGTTCACATCTCTGACTACCATCATTGACAAGGCTAATCAGATAAAGGAAAAGTACAAGTCAAAGAGAGCTAAGAGAGATTAGAAAAGAAAGGGAGGACTTGGATCATAGGGTAGAAGAGGGGAGAGCAGCTCCCAGCCAGTGCCTAAGTTTGATTAGAGACATTCATCTAGCAGTCAAAAGAGGAGGACAAAGAGTAAAGGACCTTCAGTGCAGTCTACACCAGCTTATTCACAGAGTTCTTTTAGACTTGCTACACAGATGCCCAGTGTGCCTATTTATAGTTTATGTGGTAGAAGACACAGAGGGGAGTGTCAATGACAAACAGGTGCCTGCTTGAAATGTGGGCAGCATGGTCATTTCATCAGCAGATGTCCTTTGTGGGGTGATCAGAAGCCTTCAACATCAGTGTCCCAGCCTACTGTTCAGATGAGTCAGAATGCAGCTAGAGAGGCTCCTGGTAAGGGTAGAGGTAGAGGTTAGGCACCAAGTAGAAGTCAGGGATAAGGGCGGAGTTACTATGTTTAGCTTTCTGAAGCTTAATCTGCCAGAGTTCAGGGCTGACAAAGGCGATGAGCCGATTGATTTTCATAAGTAGATTGAGAAGGTAGTTAGGAGAGTACCTTGTTCTAATGTCAGAGCAGTTGAGCTGGTAGGGTTATTATTGAAGGGGAAAGCTTGGACATGGTTTTCTCGGCGTATTGAGCCCAGATTGTATGGTGATCATCCTCCTACTTGGGCAAAGTTCAAACAGGGACTGACTGATGAGTTTTTGACAGAAGGGGTTAAAACCAAAAATTTGATACAGTTTGAGCAACTTGAGCAGGGAAACAAGACAGTTAAGGAGTATGCTGAGGAGTTTATTAGATTGAGCATATACGCTACACATATTGCTACTATTGAGGCAGATTTGATCAGCAGAATCATGAGGGGTTTGCATGCCTCATTTCATAATGCCCTACTTGCTACGGAGTTCTTATATCTGACTACCATCATTAACAAGGCTAATCAGATAGAGGAAAAGTACAAGTTAAAGAGAGCTAAGAGAGATCATAAAAGAAAGGGAGGACTCGAATCACAGGGAAGAAAAGGGGAGAGCAGCTCCCGGCCTAGGTTGATGTCAGGGGCGAGTTTTTGCTATGAATGCTCAGGAGGTACAAAGATATGATAATGTAGTCACATGTATGATTCTTATTCAACATGAGATAACAGATGCATTGTTTGACTCTGGTGCTAGAAATTCCATTGTCTCACCATTGTTTGCACCTAAGTTGAATAAAGAGAGACAATTATTGAGTGTGCCTTTAGAAATAGCCACACCTATGGGAGAGAGTATAAAAGTGAATTATTTTTATTCGGATTGTGTGATTGAGATTGATGATAATATCCTGCATTCTGATTTGATAGAACTACCTGTGTTAGAACTCGATGTAATACTTGGTATGGATTGGCTAACAACAGATCGTGTAGTTATTGCTTGTTATGAGAAGAGGGTTAAATTCCAGCCTGAGGGGCAACCAGAGTTTGAATTCCTGGGTGATCGATGTGAATCTAGAATCAGTTTTGTTTCTATTATCCAAGCTAGAAGGATGATAGAAAAGGGTTGTTCAGCATTCCTGGCTCATGTGATAGATGTGTAGAAGACTTTAACAGGGATTGATCAGATACCAGTAGTCCAGGAATTTCCTGATGTCTTCTCTTATGAATTGCTAGGACTACCCTAGACAGAGAGATAGAGTTGGAGATTGAGGTGTATCTAGGCACCGATCTGATATCCATTCCTCCGTACAGAATGGCACTAGCAGAATTGAAAGAGTTAAAGGTGCAATTGCAAGAGTTATTAGATAGATGATTTATTAGACTGAGTAATCCTTAGTGGGGTGCTCCAGTGTTGTTTGTGAAAAAAAAGGATGGCTCTTTGAGGATGTGTATTGATTATAGGCAACTGAATAAGGTAACTGTGAAGAATAAATATATATTGCCACGGATTGATGATCTATTTGATCAATTGCAGGGTGCCAGTCATTTCTCAAAGATTGATATGAGATCTGGGTATCACTAGTTGAGAATCAAGAAGGGAGATGTACCCAAAACTACTTTTAGGACCCGATATGGACATTATAATTTTTTAGTGTTGCCATTCGGGTTGACTAATGCACCGACTGCATTTATGGATATGATGAATAGGGTATTTAAGCCATTCTTGGATAAGTTTGTCATAGTGTTCATTGATGACATTCTTATCTATTCTAGGAGTAAAGAGGAGCATTTAGAGCATCTGAGAATAGTATTGCAGACACTTCGAGAGCATCAACTATATGCTAAGTTGTCTAAATGCCAGTTCTGGTTAACTGAAGTTTGCTTTCTAGGGCATGTTGTTTGTTAAGATGGTATTAAAGTTGATCCTCAGAAGGTTGAAGCAGTTGTAAATTGGCCTCGGCCTACCAGTGTTTCTGAGATCTGTAGTTTCCTTGGTATGGCAGGATACTACAGAAGATTTGTGAAGGATTTTTCAAAAATTGCTGCTCCGTTGACTAAGTTGACTCAAAAACATGAGAGGTATCAATGGACAGATGAATGTGAGAGCAGTTTTCAAACTTTGAAGGCTTGCCTCACGAGTGCTCCAGTGTTAGCATTGCCATCAGAGGATGATAAATTCATAGTATACTGTGATACTTCCAAAATTGGATTGGGATGTGTTCTGATGCAGAATAAAAGAGTAATTGCTTATGCTTCTTGACAGTTAAAGAAGCATGAGATAAACTATTTGACACATGATTTAGAGATGGAAGCAATAGTATTTGCATTGAAGATATGGAGATACTATTTGTATGGGTCTAAATGTGAAATATACACTGATCATAAGAGTTTGTAGTATATACTTCAGTAGAAGGATCTAAACCTTCAGCAACACAGATGGGTTGAACTGCTTAAGGATTATGATTGTGAGATCCTTTACTATCCAGGTAAGGCTAATGTGGTAGCAGATGCACTGAGTCAGAAGTCTATGGGCAGTTTAGCTCACATCTCGGTTTTCAAAAGACCTTTGATCCGTGAGAGGAATGAGTTAGCTAATATGGGTGTAGAGTTGGATTTGAGATCCTAGGATCGTAACCAGGCTTTGATAGCCCAATTTTGGGTTAAGCCACTATTAATCGATGATATTAAGGTGGCACAGGATAGGGATCCATATCTACTAAATTTAAAAGGAGATGTTCAGAATGGAAAGACATTAGAGTTTACAGTAGAGGATGATGTACTGAAGAATGGGAAATGGTTATGTATACCCGACATTGAAGGGCTACAAGATCAGATTATGAGAGAGGCTCATTATTCTTCATATAGTGTACATCCAAGAATTACAAAGATGTACCATAATTTGAAGGATGTTTATTGGTGTCCTGGTATGAAGAGGAATGTAGCTCGATTTGTTTCTTCTTGCTTAGCCTGTCAGCAGGTTAAGTTTGAGCATCAGAAGCTGTCTGGTTTTCTTTAGTAGATAGAGTTACCAGAGTGGAAATGGGAGCAGGTTACTATTGATTTTGTAGTCAGTTTACCGAGGAATACACGAGGTTATGACTCCATATGGGTTATTGTAGATCGAATGACAAAGTCTGCTCATTTTCTCTAGGTTAAAACCAGCTACTCAGCAGCTCAATATGCATAGTTATATGTGGATAAGATTGTATGGCTTAATGGAGTGCCATTGATGATTATATCGTATAGGGGTATACAGTTTACTTCTCAATTTTGGCAGAAGTTTCAGGAGGCTATGGGTACTCAGTTACGATTCAGTACAACTGTCCATCCACAGACTGATGGACAGGTAGAGAGGACTATCCATACATTAAAAGATATGTTGCGGTTATGTGTTTTGGATTTCAAAGGTAACTGGGATCAATATTTGCCACTGATTGAGTTCTCCTACAATAATAGCTTCTTCTATCAGAATGGCTCCTTATGAAGTACTGTATGGTAGGAAATATTGATCTTCAGTATGTTGGGTGGAACCGGGTGAGAAGCAGTTGGAAGGCCCAGAGTTGATAAAAGGGACAATGGAAAAGGTGCCTATCATTAAAAAATGGATGAAGACATCTTTCAGCAGGCAAAAGAGTTATGCAGATCCGAAGTGAAAAGATATTCATTTTGCAGTTGGTGACCACGTTTTTCTTAAAATCTCACCTATGAGAGGTATTATGAGATTTGGAAAGAAAGGAAAATTGCCACCAAAGTATGTGGGGCCTTTTGAAATCTTAGAGAAGATTGGTAATGTGGCATAAAAATTAGCTCTTCCACCTAATTTGAGCCACGTTCATCCAATGTTTCATATTTCTATGCTACGGAAGTATGCACCTGATCCATCACATGTATTGGAGATATAAGATGTTGATGTTAATGAAGACTTGTCGTATGAGGAACTACCAGTGGAGATTGTTGATCAACAAGTCAGACAGTTGAGAAATAAGGAGATACCGATGATAAAAGTGCGTTGGAGCAATCAGACGATGGAGGAGTGTACCTGGGAGAGCGAGCATGACATGAAGGACAAATATCTATTCATGTTCCAACATTGAGGTATGTGTTTATTTTACATTCGAGAACGAATTTATTTGAAGGGGGGTAGAATGTAATACCCTAGGAAAAGCGACCATAATTGAACAATATCATAACTAATTATTAATCTGGGAACATTGAAATAACTAAGAATAATTTTTGAAACACAGTTAGCATGCATTTGAGATACTGTCCTGGAAAATGTCGGTGTTAATAACACTGCCCGGGAAAATAGCAGTCCGGTTGACAAATAAATTTCTTATTTAGACTAGGGGGTAAACAATCATATATTTTCATGTGAAATTATTGTGAAAAGAAAGAGGTGAAAAATATTTAGGAACACTGAAAATTTAAGTAATGGCAAAATCGTAAATAAGTTGAACTTTAGAGGTATAGTGGGAAATCAACTGTTTAAGTTTCAAAATGGCTCTGAAACTATTTTTATAATAAAGTACAAATAAAAATAAGCTATATCAGTTCCAGTTTTAAATCTAATTCTCAACAGAATTGTCAGAATAAATTATAGAAAAAGATGGGGTCAAAGTATGAATATTGAAAAGTTTAAGGGCCCAAATATAATTTACCATTTTAACTTAGTATATAAGCTTGCCTTAGGAAAATTGTTGGCCATTTTTCTCCTTCTTCTTCATGTTGGCTGAAATTCCATAGCTTTTCTCCACCAAAAGTTCATGCAAAATCTTAAGAAAAACCTAAAGAAAACCTTGAATTAACCTTTGATTCATTGATTTACAACCTTGAATCACTTGGCAAATCAAAGAATTTGAAGATTGGTTGGGTTAAGGAATTTGAGTGGAACTTCATACCAAGGTAAAGAATTGATTTCCTTGGTTTAATAGTTGATTTATATGTTTTAGATGTTAATTAGAATGGGTTTAGTGTTTAATTGCATCAATTGATGCATTTGAAGAGTTTTCCCCAATTTGAAACCCTAGGTTGAAGTTGTTTGATTTGGCTATTTGATTTAATATTAGTTAATGTTAATTAAGCTTATAATATATTAATTAGAGGCTAATGGATGAATTATTTATGGTTGGTTTGGTGTAGAAAATCAAGATTTGGAAAGTTGCATTTTTGCATACTTTGAAGGAATTGGTGGCAAATCAATTTTGCTAACTTTTTTGGAGTATGAGTTGAGTTTAATATGCATCATTTTTCATGTCTAATGCATTGACTTGATGATTGGAATCCTATCCTAAAAACCTAATGTGGTCAAACCTATCTAGCCCATTTTTCCCTTGATTTTTGCTTGTTTTTCCTTTGATTTTCTATGCCATTTTGATTCCTTTGATTGTGTTTATTGTTGGCAAATTGATATTTGTTGTGTTGCCTACAATTTAAAATAATTATTGATAGCATCAGCAATGTTAATGTTGCACCATAACCTAGCCAATTTGTCCATTCTTTGTTGCACACCAAGTGTTCGATGTAATGCCTAGTTCAAATTCCATAGGCCTACCATTGTTTTCATCCGTAGGCCTACCATTTAATGCCATCGTTGCCAGCGACATTGGCATGCCAATTGAGCTAACATCTTGACTTGATTTGTTCAATTTTTGATTCCTTCCAATGTTAATTGCTAATTGTAATACCATTGCTAATTGCTTCTTATATTGCATATCCATTGCTTAAACATAGTTTCATTTGATTAAATTCACGAGTTATTGCTACTTGATGAGATTGTTATTATATATTGATATCTATTTAATTGTTCCATGCTTTTATTGACTCTGATGAGATTTGATAGAGCTGCCTTTCTGACAGGGTAGTAGGTACATACCGTCGGTAATGTGCACATTGTATAATAATACCCTAGCTGGGAAGTATTAACAATCCTAGCCATAAGACCTGATCATTCTTATGTTTATTGATACATAATGGATACATGTGATATGAGTTTCATGGCCTTTTATCTGTCTTATCTATGAGATATATTTTTCATTGACCTGATTATTGAATCTACAGTCATTTACTGTAATATGATTCTATATTCAGACATTGTTGAGCAGATTGATATTATTTGTTATCTGCCTGTTATTTATTAATATTCCAGTCTTTATTTTTGGTCGATGCATATTAGATTCATTGAGTATCTTTTATACTCACCCTTTTATTATTTCCCCTTTCCAAGTGCAGAGTAGGAGGCAGAATCCTGTCTGTTGATATCTCTGTGGATTTATGCTACATTGTGTGATAATGTAATTATATTTAACATTCTATTTTGTATATATTCTATAGTTGCTCCATGGGTTGTATAATGGAATAGTTAGATTATGAATAGGTATGTATGACATATTATGGAGTATAATTAATGTTATGGCATGAATTGATGGTAATTACAGTCAATTGCAAAATAATTACAGACAGATTACAAAATACCAGAATGGAACTCAATTGAGTAACTGATTAATTAATTGATAGTAATTAATAATTGTATGTGATACTAGATTCTACGAGTGCCAGTCACCTCTGGCATCTCTCACATCCTAGGACCGTCATATTCCAAAATCGGGACATGACATAGGGTCAAGGAAAGCTTAATCTATGCCATGCAAAATGCGTGGAGTTTATTGAATCCTTTCTATACCTAATTCAATACAAGCAAGATAAGAAGAATATGGTTGCAGATGCATTGTCTTAAAGGTATACTCTAATCTCTACCTTGAATGCAAAATTACTTGGAATTGAGTACATAAAAGAATTATATAATACTGATCCAAATTTTTCTAATGTTTATGGGGCATTTGAGAATAGTGGATCTGATAAGTTCTATAGGCATGATGGTTACTTATTTGAAGAAAATAAATTGTGCATGCCTATATGTTCTTTACGTGAGTTGTTAGTGCATGAAGCACATGGAGGGGGATTAATGGGACGTTTTGGAATAAAGAAGACTTGTGATGTCCTTAATGAACACTTTTATTGGCCGAATCTCAAAAGAGATGTAGAAATAATTTGTGATAAGTGTATTACTTGCAAACAAGCCAAATCAAAAGTGATACCCCATGGGTTGTATTCTCCCTTACCTATACCTAGTGAACCTTGGGTAGATATTTCCATGGATTTTGTATTAGGGTTACCTAGGTCTAAAAGGGGAAAAGATTCTTTTTTTTTTTTTGTTGTTGTTGATAGGTTTTTAAAGATGGCACACTTCATACCATACACAAAGACCGATGATGCAACAAACATAGCAGATATGTTCTTTAAGGAGATTGTGCGTTTGAATGGAGTTTCAAGGTCAATTGTGTCTGATAGAGATGTCAAGTTTCTAAGTTATTTTTAGAAGACTTTGTGGGCCAAGTTGAGAACTAAGCTAC
Organism: Aleurites moluccanus; assembly: GCA_948193065.1. Taxonomy (NCBI): domain Eukaryota; kingdom Viridiplantae; phylum Streptophyta; class Magnoliopsida; order Malpighiales; family Euphorbiaceae; genus Aleurites; species Aleurites moluccanus. The sequence goes on along the minus strand of CANXYC012037247.1, from coordinate 1,551 downwards.
TATTTTCAACTACTTATCATCTCCAAATGGATGGACAAACAGAAGTGGTTAATCGAACCTTGTATCAATTGTTGCGTTCCCTAATACAAAAGAACTTGAAGAATTGGGAGGAATGTTTGCCGCATGCTGAGTTTGCTTACAATAGGAGTGTGCATACCACCACTTAATATTCACCATTTGAATTAGTGTATGGCTTTAATCCACTTAGACCTTTGGATTTGATGCCTATTCCAACCCAAGAACAAGCTAGCTTAGATGGGAAGAAAAAGGCAAAAATGGTGAAGCAATTGCATGAGAATGTGTAATACCCTAGAAAGTTATAACATATATGCATGATTTAGTTCTCAGTATGTAGTTCAAAAGTCTTGAAATGATGGGAAATAATTTTAGAGACACAGTTAGATAGCGAACTAATTACTTTTCCGGAAAGCGGCGGTGTCGGGAACACTGCCTAGAAATTTATTATGCGGTCAACAGAAAAATTTCTGAATTGGACCAAGGGGTAAAATATCATCATAATGCATGTGTAATTTTGATAAAATTAAAGAAGTGAAAAACATTTAGGAACACTGAAAAAGTAACCAATGGCAAAATTATAAATAAAAGGAACTTTAAGGTGAATAGTGGAAATTGATCTGTCGAAATTACAAAATGACTATGAAACTATTTTTTTATAAATAAGTATAAATTAAAATAAGCTTATTGACTCCCCACATTGAAATCCAAATCCTGACAGAATTGACAGAATAAATTACAGAAGAAGTTGGGGTCAAAACCTAATTATTTGGAAGTTTAAGGACTAAAGTGCAATTTGCTATATGATTTTAATATAAAAGCAACACTTAGAATTTTTGCCATCATCTTCTTCCTTTCTTCTAGCTTTAGCCAAACCACTCTTTTCATTTCCTCCACCATTTTCCAACCAATTTTCTTAGAGAAAATCATAGAAAACTTAAGATTTACCTTAGTTTTATCATTGTCCATCATTGAATCACTTGAAATCACAAAGGAAATCAAGCAATTCTTCCATGACCATTTCGGCAACTTCATCCAACTGAGGTAAGGAATTGTTTTTTTTTGAATTTATGGTTCATTGAGATGAATTAGATGGGTTTTAAGTTAGATTGCATCAATTGATGCATTTGGATAGAAATCCCTAAAATCCAAACCCTAATGGAAGTTGTTTGTCTTAGCTATTTGAATTAGTGTTACTTAATGTTAATTAAGCTTAGAATATGTTAATTGGAGGCTAATGGATAATGATTTTGTGGTTATTTTGGTGTTGAACACAAAGATTTCACAAGTTATGTCTATTGCCTCCATTGAAGAAAGTTGGTGGAAATCAATTTTCCTAAGCCATTGGAAGCATTTGGTGAGTCTTATATGCATCAAATAATATGCCTATATCATTGGAATTGAAATTGGAATTCATATATGGAACTTGAGTTTTGGCCGAACCTTGATGTACTATTCATTGCCATTGTTTTTCTTTGTTTTTCCTTTGAATTCTTTAGCTAATTTGATCCATTTTGTATTGTTTAATCTTGTTTC
>CANXYC012037156.1:0-36216 GCA_948193065.1 Aleurites moluccanus | reverse complement strand
AATCTTCCTTTGGTGATTAAGATAAGTACTTGATAATGTTTTGATGCTTACAGTTGTTAATATATCATTCCACATTTGATGATATATCCTTTTGGGCGAATTGTCTCATTCCACATTTGATGAGATAATTTATCTCCATTTAAATGTTCTGTTCTGAGTAGTTATATTATTCCATACTTGATGATACAACTTAACTAGATTTGAACTTGACAGCTGTAACATTCCACATAAAAACATGAAATGGTTCTTTTGAAAAAGAAACTGTTTAGGTTTTGTTCTTATAAAGAAACTTGACATTGATACTTATTGGTTTTGAAATTGATGCATACTATTATTGACATTAATGTATTATTGGTATTGATGCTTAATTGACATTAATATATCATTATTTTCAGTCATTGTGGTATTGTGCTAAGTTCTTTTGGATGAACTAGACATTTTAAAGAGTTATACAAATGATTGAATTCATATGAAATTCATATTTGGTAACTTATAGGAAATGACGAAAATAAAGGAGCAGAGCTAAACTAGACTTCTGATGAGAATGATCTACTTGATGAATAATTCCTCTATAGTTCTAGAATGTGGGAGACTATTATATTTTCTTTCAGTTGAATAAATAGTTTACTTGCAAGTAAAAATGTTCATTTTGATTGAATTTAGTTAAATTCTAAAACTCTATGTTGGTATACTTATTATTCAAATATATTTAATTTATTTGCTTCAATTTAATTTGTTTCTAAAATTAATAGTGTGCTTAAAGGGTTCATATTTTGAGTAATGAATCTTTGTGTGATATAATGATTCAATATTTTGTTTTTAACATTATATTATCTATCTATTGAAAAGTGCTATATGTAGAATATATTGTTGGGTATATTAAATAATCCTAATATATATTCTAATATAAGCCCTAATAGATAATGGACCTTTGTAGAGGGCCTAATGGGTAAGAGCCCATTAACTGATTTAAACCTAGTGTAACCCTATATATATGCTAGCTAGGGGCAACATGGTAGGTATTTCAAATTAGATACCTAAGATGTAATGTTTCAAGCAATCACATATTGTTTGACTTAAAACCCTAACATGAATGACCTTTTCTTCCATGATTATGAGACTGAACAACCTTTCAAGTCTGGTTATTATAACTTGAATCTTCTTCTTTAAACTTGATTATGCTGCTATCAATAATGAAGCTACAACAATTAAACTAATAAAAATTTCCCTTTTATTTCCTACCCATTATATCCTCATTTGTCTCAAAATTAATTTTAAGAAATTAATTTCAAAATTTTACTTTTTTGGGATCTAGAGCCTTATTCTTAATTATATTCAATTAAATAACAGTAACAAATCATAATCAAATGTTCATAAATAAAAACTGACAACATATCAAAAAAGAAATAGATGAATAAGATCATGCTTAAATTAAATTATAAAAGAAAGTGTTTGGTGGCTTACCATTATTTTGTTATCATAAACCTGTAATAAAACTGAAAGAAGAGCAACTGAAAGATATATAAAATGATCAGAAAAGAAAAAGTGAAAATCAAGCAAATATGAATTAATATGGACAAATAAAAAAAAATTAAAACTAAAAACCAAATCTATTTTCATACCCTATGGAGAAATCAAAACTAAAAACCAAATTTATATTCATGCCCAAGCAAATATGAATTAATATGCATGTTTTTCCTTGGTGACTTGCGGTGGGTCTAACTAGTGGCGGATCCGGGAAAATGAAATGAGGATGACAAAAATCAAAGCCCAAACTGACATAAGTATAATTAGGTCAATAATTACAGCAATAGTCGCAATAATGACAATAAAAATACGGCCGACCATAATATTGGTAGATGAGAGAATGAGTACAGAAGGGATTTGAACTTCCATTTAGGTTGAGTAACAACCTTCTTGGATGGATATTTATTGGTGTATTTGGTTTGATTTAATCACTTTATTATATCCACACCTTAATACTTAAAGAAAATGATGATTCTGCTTTGTCCCTTTAAGTATTATTCAATTATTAATTCTATATATCTTGTAGAACAATTATAGAAAATCACTTGTAAATTTTAAGAGAAAAACTCTTCACTATTTTTTATGTGAATTAATGTTTTAGTATATTAAAACTAACTATTATTGTTATTTTCTTTTTAAAATTAACTCTAACATATGGAAAGTAATTTTTTATTTTTTATTAATACCTTGACTTGATATTTAGTAGTCTTATTAAGTTTGCTAAATAGATAGATAACTTTTTAATTTTTAAAAATATAATAAGAACTATTATTTTTCTTTTATATTTTCAGACTATTTTATATATTAAAATTTGAAATTTTTATAACAATAATATATAGCCTGTGCCTCTTTGGGCCCTAACCCAGGTTCGGCCCTCGGTCTAGCTATCCTCGTTGTTATGGATCCACCGTTGCCTCTCCTGTTTGCTCGAATAAAAAATGAAAATGAACAAAAAAAATAAAACGAAAGAAGAAGAGGGGGAACAACTACGGTTCATGGGAAGATGAGTCCTTGAGAGAGTCCGTAAAAAAAAAAAGAAAGAGAGAACGTGCAAGAGAAAAGAATGCAAGAGAACGAAATGCAAACGGCTAGGGTTCATTGAGAGGAAAACTAAAAAAGAGAAGATGAAGGCGGCGGCTACGTATTTTATTGGGATGGAAATGAGTAAAGGCAAGAAAGAAAATGATACATTAAAAAGACAATTAAAGGCATGGAACTACGCCGTTTTAGGTATTCTAGAATATATAAGAAGGGCATTAAAGTAAAAAAATCAAATTCAGATTCCCAACGGTTAGCATATGAAAGAGATGCGACGCCGTTTTGTAGAGATCAGAATGACAAAATAGTAATTAGCAAATCCAAAATCATTTGGAAATGCATTGTTCATTGCTTTGGCCAGTTTTAAATCTTACATATAGATATAAAACAACATCAAACTTTCAACATGTTTCATAAAAGCATATAATAGTATTTCTCAGAATCCACAGCATAAATAGTATAAAATATGTTTAAAGACCTGTGACCTTAAGTAAAGCCAGATGACTGGTAGTCCATTGTTACTCCATTTATAATTTGGAGTACAACCCCATTTGTGTTTCTTGTTAACTTACTCTTTTCTAGTTCATGTTCTGCTGCCAAATAGGTACAAGAATTCAGATTTAAATAATTTTTTCAACAATCAGTTGTGCTTTCGATGTTGCCTTTACCTCCAACAGTTTAACTATGCCTTCACGCTTCCTCTCGTCAAAGGGGAGCTTCAAGAGGGATGTCCCTGTCCCAAAATCCCTCCACTCGCCAAATCCAAAGTAAACCTTATAATACGAAGTGAGAACCATCCGCTCAAGTGCAACAGCATTTTCCAATATATATGCAGCTAACTCAAGTTGATTTTCACTGCCGCAAAATCCACCGATTTCAACTTCTTTCAGCTGAGTATGAACACAATTATCAACTATTGCCATTTTTCTCTCTTCAACATTATACACGGTAGTTAATAAGGGTCCTATCTGTAACAAATAACATAATATCATTCTGTGTATGTTGAGTGTATGTATTAACAGATTGCTAACTTAAGAGATATCATCATTCATCTTGTATTTGAACATACCAAGTTTAAATTGATCCTTTATGAAAACATAAATAAGCAGAAAACGTTCTATTAACTAAAAGAAGTCCTCTGTAAGAGAGAATTTTAAATATATGTATTACCAACAAACGAAATTTCTGAAGAACAGGGCAGGCCCTTAGAATTGTAATAAAATTTCGAATATCATGATAGAACATCCTAGCCAGGGAGAATTCCAGCTGCTTCAGATTGCCAAAAGTACGTGCAAATCTAGATATATGCGTTATCTGGAAAGCCAAAGAAAGGGGAAATGATTAAAAAATACGAGAATTCTAATCTTTTTAATTCACAAATAGAGGACTATGCTCCATTGTAAACATGATACAAGCAATGTGAAATAAAAATAAGTACAGAGAGTGATGCGTGTGTGTTTTGTGTTGAGATACGCACCATTTCAACACTATAGTACACTGATAGAGATTGAAGTTGAGGAACCTGATTTGACAATTTACAAAACAAATATGAAATGTGAAGGGTCATCGTCAAAACGCAAAAGCCTTTTTCCAAATTGTGAACACTAGAGAACACAATATTTGCCGTCTTATGACTATGAAGCTCAAAATTAGTGAGATGGGAAGCACAGAGCTCGATCTCTTTCAATCCTTTACAATAGTGAATCATCAACTGTTTCAATCGTAGAAATGGAGAACGGACACTTAACACAGTAGGACTTGAACAATAAGACAATCTCAATCGCTCAAGATTCGAACACCTTGACAAAATGTTGAGCTGTAGACTTTGATTTACTGGGATAACATTTAAATCAAGGAAATCCAATGAATGAAATTGACCATTAAAATCTGGTTTAAGTATGCATGATCTTAGCCGCAAATACTTCAACTTGGATGCTTCAGATAAAAGCTGGAAAGAAAAGGCATATAGCTGATGATCTTTGTCCATTGACATCAAAAGCAGTTCCCAAAAATCAACGTATTCGCAGCCGAGCTCCAACTCCAGTTTCTCAGCACCCATCTTAATTGCAAAATTGATCCATCGATCAATATCTAAAGCAAACTCTCTAAGAAGGCAAAAAGCCACTCTAAAGGAGCCAATGTTTGGGCCTCTATACTCATTTAAGAACTTATTTACTTTTTGCACAAATGCATTTGCATTTCTATGACATTCATAATATTTTATGTTGACCATGGTAATTGAATCAAACTTGAGGTTGGATCTTGATGCATGGAGATACCCTAAATGTAGATGCCTCCATCTTCCAGATAATACCCTTGTCTTAAAAGCATCTTTTACCGTCAGATATGGCAAAATCAAACTAAGAATTTCATCTGGCATCTCACTGATGAAATCCTCCTCAGAACGATCACACTGCAAGATTAGAAGACAATCTTTCAAGATAAATAAAAAAAATAACATCCTAATAATTTTTTATTTTTTTTTTCCAATTATAGGTAATCTTAACAACCAAATAAAAAGAACATCTCAATGGGGATCAAATATATAATCATTTGCCAAAGGACAGCATATTGAGGATTTAACAAAAAGATCCAATGTCATGGAGGGTATCCACAACATGTTATTGAAGCCATGGAACATGATTGCTTCCATTATGGTTTTTCTCAATGCCAAATAGCAAAATAGTTTGGTTGACAAGACTATTGCATATACAACACAAGAATTAAATTCCAATAGCAAATAAGCAGAATCGAAAAACTTGGTTTTTGTTCATGAGCTCATTCAAGGAAAATTTACCTCCATAGAACTTTCTCCATAGGCTGTGATATATCTTTTGGATCTTCGGCAGAATGCAAGGAGAGCATTTAAGATATCTGGCACTACTGTCTATAAAGCCATTTTTGTGAGCGGAGATGGATGGCCCTAATTGTGATGGTTTTAATTTGTCAGTAGATTGTGATGGTTTAAGAAGCTCAAGTCTACTCTGTATAAGTCTATTTGAACCTATAAAACCAACTCTCTCTCCCTCTCTCTGTAACATATGTAACAAGTTGAGTTTGATCTAACAATTTGAATGTGATTCAAAAACTTTGATGCAAAAGAAAATAAAAAGAGAGCAAGACAAAATTAATATTTTATTTTTACAATAAGAGAGAAAGACAAAAAAATAAATAAATAAAGCAAAGTAATTAACAAGAGAAAGTGTAAAAAAAATATTTAGGAAGCACTTCTCTTTCCTCACATTTAAAAAAGAGAGAAAATAACTCTAAAAATAATTTAATAGAAGAGTAAATTTAAAGAGTCTCTTAGATCATATTTTTCTCTATTTTTCTCTCTATTTTGACTGAAGAATTTAGATAAAAAATCTCATTGAACATGCTTTGAAGCAAGAGAAATGGGAGAGTTTCGAGAGTGTACTTGTTGATCTGTAAATATGCGGAGATTGCAGAAATCAAAAAGAGTTTCTTGGGCATCCGATGATTAATCTTTGTCAGGTAAAAGTGCCATTCTTCAAAAGGAAATTTATAGATTTTTAACTAAATTTCAGAAATTTTACCTATTTGACGAATATTTGTCAAATAAATATATTACCACTTCATTTACTGGTTAATCTAAAACAGATTCAGGGGGTGAAACCTGATTATTATGCTGTTTATAATAATCTTTGTTTTGTTTGTTTTAGTTTATTTTATATCATTTTAAGTTTTTAACTCATCTGTTTGAAAAATTCATTTGCTCTCCTTGTGTGCTCGGGTTAGCCAGGGGATCTAGCCTTATCAATAATCCGATAGTGTCAAGTCCGTGTGATGATAATGGGTTTTCTCTGCATTTCTTTATTGAAGAAGGAATTTAGGGTCCATTCACATAGGTGTATATTTGAAATGATTTAGTTTCAGTGTAAATCATAAAAAATAACATAATCCTAAATCAAAATACTCAATCATTTGAAATGACTTTTTATCCGAGCAAACCCTCATATGAATTGTATGGCACAGCATTTGAATTCAGAAACTTCATTCTTGCCATGCAGTTAAGTGCCATAGTAAAAAATTGAAGATAGTGAAAAATTGAACATTTTTAGATTGCATATTTATCATTTCCATGCATGTTAGTCAAGTACCATTGTGAAAATTTGGAGTTCACTTCTATTAATCACACTTTCTTTTGCTGGAGAACTGGAAGTTCATATTCTAAAGAAACTAGGTTGACAGTGACACGGACTTAGAAGCATTATGTCAAAATGTTGTTTGATGTGTTGCTAAACCTGGCTAAAACCATTTAATTTTTTTTTTCTTTTGAGTGAAACCATCTACATTTCCACTGTCAATTTGAGTCACTTATAAGATAACACAATAAGCTGATTCCTGATGGTAACTACTATGAAATGATTTTTGCAGATGTTGCACATGTTACTAACTTGTGGATGATGAGTGTCTGGACATAAGCGAAGATTTGGTGATGGTAACAATTTATATGTGAATAAGTATGAAAGGGGCACTACTGGATGCTAATTGCTATATTATCTCTAGCAAATTTAGAGCTGTAATGAAGACATGGGGATAGCAAGAAACAATAAGATAAGAACTTATCTATCTGAGGAGCTTGAGGCTGCATTAATTAAGGAGTTGTTGAGTAGAGGTGACTTGGAATGTACATATTTTTAAATAGAAATATTTAAGAAAAAAGATGGTTCTTAAGTTAACTCCATATTGTGAAAGTAAAGGAGCTTGTTGCTTCGATGGAGTAGTTATATTTAAAAATATGCTAATCATTTCCTACAAGACTTAATGGGGTAAATTTTTATCAAATTATAAGAATATAAAGAAAATTAATTTTATTTTTTTTAACTTAAATCATAAATTCCATCTTATATTTACCTAGTCCCAAATCCAAATAAAAAAGTAAAATTACAGTAAGTGACAAATAATATAAAATTTTATCACATCTCATAATTATGGATTCAATTGATATAAACATGAGTAACAATTTAATTATAAGAGTTGCATTAGATGTTTGAAAATGCCACCACAAAGGAAAGATGCTTTTTATCAATTTTGCATGGAGTTGGAGTTTGAATTGGAAAGTGAACATACGACATTTGTTAAGTTTTAAAAACTGCACCATCGTTTTCATTTATGATCTAGGATTTTCTTATGAAACTTCCTCAAAGTCAATCATTGATTTATGAATTTGTTCAATCTTTTTCATAAAATAGAAAATCTTCTTTTTGACAGTTTTTGGCATGACTGAAGGTCCTGAAGAATCTATTTCATTGTCTAATCTTAAATTCATTTAAAGGCTTCTGAGCACCTTTTAATATTACCAAGTGCTTTATTATTTATTAATATTTACTCTAGAAGATATCTTTTCATATTCTTCTAGTTAGATTCTAATAATTTTTCAGCATTATTAGTTCCCTTGGGCTTTCGAATTATTGAGGGGTGGAAGAGTGCATCATTGCATGGTTATATTATAGAAGAAATTGCTATGTACTAACTGATGAAATAGGGAGTAGAAGAAAGAATATTGAAAAGGTGGATGAAACTTTTTAACTTGCATGATTATTCCTTCAAGTTAAGTCAATATTATATATACATAAATTATACTAAATAAATAAATATATAAGAAAATATAATTACAGATTATATGTCTACAATTACTCAAACACAATCTTTAATTGTTAGCATAAACACATATTATTATTTTAATAATTCTAACATTCTCCCTCAAGCTAGAGCATACATATTGTAAGCTCCTAACTTGTTGCAAAGATATTCAATCCGAGAACCTCTAAGAGATTTAGTTAAGATATATGTTAACCGATCATTTTAATTAACAAAAAAAGTAACAATACATCTTGACTCAATCTCTTGTCTAAGAAAGTGACAATTTATCTCTATATGCTTTGTTCTTTCATGAAATACTAGATTAGAGGCAATATGAAGAGCGACTTGATTATCACAGATTAACTTCATCTCCCCACGTTTTAACTCTTAGAGAAGTTATTTTAACCATATAAGCTCACACGTGGCCAATGCCATAGCTTAGTATTCTGCTTCTAAACTTGATCTGGCTACTACATCTTGCCTTTTGCTTTTCCAAGATATTAAATTACCTCCAATCATAACACAATACTCGGAAATAGATAGTCTACTAGAGAGAAATCCTGCCCAGTTTGCATCAGAGTATCCTATGACTTATAAGTTACCATTGTCTTCATATAACAGGTCTTGTCCTGGACTACCTTTGACATATCAGAAAATGCAGATTACTGCATCCCAATGGCTATCACAAGGAGCTTGGATAAATTGACTAACCATACTCAAAATAAAAGATAAATATGGTCGTGTAATCGTGAGGTAATTGAGCTTTCCAACCAGTCTTCGATATCTATCAGGATTTTTGAGAGGTTTCCCCTGTCTGAGAACAAGTTTCGCATTTGGATCCATAAGAGTATCCATATTTTTACAGTCTATCATACATGTTTTTTCCAATATATCCAAGACATATTTTCTTTCCGAAATAGCAATGTTTGTCTTGGACTGTGTCACCTTAATCCCAAGAAAGTATTTCAACTTTCCTAAATCTTTGGTTTGGAAATGACTGAACAAACGCTTTTTGAGTTGAAAAATTTCATCCTGATCATTACCTGTTATGACAATGTCATCAACATATGTCACTAGATAAATGCAATTACTATAATTTCCATGTCGATAGAATATTGAGTGATTAGCTTCACTACGTTTCATCTCAAACTATTGAATAACTGCACTGAATCTTCCAAACCATGCTCTTGGAGATTTTTTTTTACTATAGAGAGATCGACGAAGTCGACATACCAGACCAGACTCCCCCTAAGCAACAAAACTAGGTAGTTGCTCCATAAAAACTTCTTTAGCTAACTTACCATAAAGGAAAGCATTTTTTATACCCAATTGATGAAATGGCCAATGATGGATAGCTGCAAAAGAAATAAAGAGTCTAACAGAGGCAATCTTCGCTACAGGGAAAAAAGTATCACCATAAACAAGCCCAAAAATTTGAGTATATCCTTTGGCAACTAGATGTGCCTTCAAACGATTAATTTTGCAATCAAGTCCAATCTTGACAGTATAAACCCAACGACAACCAAGAATAATTTTTTATAGTGGCAATGAAACCAATTTTCAAGTGCCATTATCATGAAGAGTAGTCATTTCATCAACCATAACAGCATGCCATCTAAGGTGAGATAGTGCTTCATTCACATTCTTTGGTATGAAAACATTAGATAAATTTGAGATAAATGCATAATATGAAGGAGATAAATGATGGTAACTGAGAAAATTATAAATGGGATGTGGATTGCAAATGGAACGTGTACCTTTACGAAGGGCAATGGGAAGTAGTGTAGGAGGTGAAGGCATGATCATTGTAGGAGCTGATATAGGAGCAAGCGATGAGTCACTTGGTAATGTACTTGCATCATCATGAATAACAAATTGGGGAAGAGGATGGCGTGAGTAAAATTATAGAGGTTGTGAAGGAGTTGTTTTTGGAATAGGGAAAATGGAAGCAGGTAGGGCTTCAGGAATGAAATCTTGCTTATCTTGACTGTGAGAGAAATATGGGATGTCTCAAAAAGGTTACATCTGCTGAAATAAGGAACTCGTGTGTGATTGATTCATAACATTTATAGCATTTTTTAAGGCGAGAATATCCTAAAAAGACACATTTGATTGATTTATATTGAAGTTTATCTTTGTCAAGAGTAAGATTATGAACAAAACACGTACAATAAAAAAAACTAAAGAGGAAGACTATAGGTATCTTGATTTAGGAACAAGATTGAATGAAGACTTTTATTTTGTAATATGGAAAAAGGCATCCGATTAATCAAATAACATGTTATAAGAACAATATCCCCCCAAAAATGAAAAGGAACATGACAATTAATGAGTAAAATGCGAGTTATTTCAATAAGATGCCGATTTTTTCGTTCAATTGCTCCATTCTGTTGTGGAGTATGAGCACAAGACAATTGATGGGTAATACCCTGAAAAGATTAAAAAAAAAATGGGTAAAAGAGTGAGAGAAATATTCCTTAACATTATCACTACGTAATGTTTTAATAGGTACTCCAAATTGATTACGAATTTCAGCATGAAAATTTTGAAATATAGAGAAGACTTCAGAATGATTTTTCATTTAATATAACCAAGAACACAGTAAATAATCGTCAATAAAAATAACAAAGTAATTGAAACCTAAAACATAACTAACACGACTGAGATCCCATATGTTTGAGTGAATAATTTCAAACATAGATGTGGCCCGATTGTTGACATGTTTAGGAAAAAAAATACGAGTTTATTTACCTAATTGATACGACTCCCATTCAAAAAAAGACAAAATAAAAAAATGAGAAACTAGTTGTTTGAATTTTGCGAGACTTGGATTGTAATACCCATATTTTTGAAATATTTTTAAAAATCATATTTTATTTATAAATAGTAGTTATTTTATTAATATTTAATTAAAATTATGAATATAAAAGTATTTTTGGAATTTATTATATTTTAAAGAAATAAATATTTAAAAGTAAAAGGGAAAGGTATTTTTCAAAAAATAATTTTAATTTTAATTAGTATAATATTATTATGTGTTATTTAATAATTTAATATTTTATACTCAGTTATTTAGTTAAATAAGTTTTTTTAATTATTATTATTGTTATTTTAAGATTTTTTGGAAATTAAATTTATATTTAAATAATTTTTATTAAATTAAAAAAATATTATTTTCAAGTTTAAGTATGTTAAAATGAAATATATTTTATAAGAAATTTATTAATTATTTATTTATAATTTTTGAATTTAAAATGAATTTTCTACAAATAAAGTATATATTATAGTTTATTATATATACATATTTTAATAAAGTATATATTATAATTTATTGTATGTATAATATTAATAAATTATTAATTTATGATACGAATGAAATTATATAATTATATAATTTTTTTTTTAAAAAATATTACTTTATTAATTTATTAAAATTATTAATTTAATTAAAATTATATAATAAATATTATAGATTTATTGAATATTATTTTACAGGTTTTTACTGTAATTGATTTAGGAGTTGGGTGGAATACCACTAAATAAAATGACTAAATACATTAATTTCTCCATAATATTTAAAAAATATATGAATTTCTTCTGATAAATGTCATAATATATTATTAAATTTTTTTGTCCAATTTTATTATTAGTCAATTTTAAAATGATTAATAAATACAATAAAAAGATAAAAATAATTTTACCTTTTATTTTTAATTAATTACATCTTATTTTTACTTTAAATTTTTTTTAGAGTTAAAAAATATATTTTTATATTTTTGACAACTTTAAAAATAAAATAAATAAAAATATTTTTTATTTTATTTTTTAAAAAAGAAAAAATTTGAAATTAAAAAAATAACAAATAAAAAAATATTTTTACTTTTTATTTTGAAAATTTTCAAAAATATGAAAATAAATTTTTTATTTGTATTAAAAAATTTATGGAAAAATAATTTAATTTCTTCTTAAATTATTTTTTTTAAAATAAAAAATATTTTTTAAAAAATATTTTTTATTTATTTTTTGTTTTCAAATTTTTCAGAAAATATGAAAATAAATTTTTTAACTCTAAAAAATATTTTTTAAAGAAAAAATAGAGTGTAATTAATTAAAAATAAATGATATGATCATTTTTATCTTTTTATAGTCCTTATTGACCATTTTAGGATAGCAGCAAAATTAGACGAAATTGTGTTATAGTATAACGAAACATTTATTAGGAGAGAATTAATATATTTTTGAAAGGTCATGGAGTACATAATGTGGAAAAAATAATAATTAACCCAAAATCAAATGTTAAAGGAAAGGAATTTTTTGAAAAATACCGAAAAAATAAAAAATATTTCATTTTTACCTTTTATTTTTAATTAATTACATCTTATTTTTACTTTAATTTTTTTTTAGCGTTAAAAAATATATTTTTATATTTTTTGACAACTTTAAAAATAAAATAAATAAAAATATTTTTTGAAAATAATTTTTATTTTTTTTTTAAAAAAGAAAAATTTGAAAATAAAAAATAACAAATAAAAAAATATTTTTACTTTTTATTTTGAAAATTTTCAAAAATATGAAAACAAATTTTTTATTTGTATTAAAAAATTTATGAAGAAATAATTTAATTTCCTTTTAAATTATTTTTTAAAATAAAAAATATTTTTTATTTATTTTTTATTTTTAAATTTTTCAAAAAATATGAAAATAAATTTTTAAATCATAAAAAATATTTTTTAAATAAAAAATAGAATATAATTAACTCAAAATCAAATATTAAAAGAAAGGAATTTTTCGAAAAATACTGAAAAGAATAAAAAATATTTCATTTTTACTGTTAAAAAAAAATTAAAAAAATATTAAATATCTAAAAATATTTTTTTAAAAATACTGCATATCTAAATTTTTTTTTTTTAAAATACGACATATACCAAACATATATTAAAAATACACTACACACATATTTAAAAATGAAAAAAAAAAATAACTGTAAAATTGAAAAAAAAAGTTAAAAAATAATATATTTATGTAATATTTTCTAAAAGAAAAGGAAAAAAAAGATTTTTTTAAAAATACCAAAAAAAATAAAAAATATTTTATTTTTACTGTTAGAAAAAAAAATTTAAAAATATTATATATTTAAAAATATTTTTTTAAAAATATTATATATCTAAAAATATTTTTTTAAAAATACGATATATATTAAATATATATTAAATATATGCTAAAAATATATTACACATATATCAAATATATATAAAAAAATAGTAAAAATGAAAAAAAAAAATTATAAAATTGAAAAAAAAAAAAGTAAAAAAAGAAAATATATTTGTGTAATATTTTCAAAAAATAAAAAGGGAAAAAGCGTAATCTCTAGAAGCCTATTTGGGGTCTCATTTGGGCCTTACAGACAGGTGTGGTTGTGGATACATCTAGAACTTTCCAATGAAAATTTTCGAAAAAAAAAAAAAGGAGAATATATCAAATTGTTTCAGAAGCGTGCATGGCATGGCAGACAATCTATATGAATATATAGAGAGGGAGAGGATCGATCATCGCCTTTGTTTACAATTTCAATCGCACGAGAACGCTCTGTCTCCCACTCTCTCATCTACCAAACCCTACCCAGGTCAGTAAATTTATTTTTATCTCAACAATTTTTTTTTTGAGTTACATGGATACAGAGTGTAGTGTAATTGATCTAATTGCGGCTGATTAGGGTTCTTTGATTTCTGGGTTACAGTTTTAATTAGAATAAATATCTGGTAATCAAATATATTAGTTGATCATCGATCTTCAAGGATTTGTTTAAACCCTTCTATTTGGATGGGTGTAAGTATTTTGATCATAGTGGCCAAATTAGGGTTTTAAGGTTTTTAGATTTCCATGTACACGAATTTAATTTGTAGGTATATCAAGATTTAAATTTTAATTTATTTTATTTTTTATAATTTTAGCTATTGGGGAAGAATATTGGTGGGTTCTATTCAAGTCTTACCTATACCACTAGGCTACGGCACCAGATAGTTTTGGGTTCAATGTCAAATTCACACGTTTTAATTATAATAAAAAAAAAAAAAAGAAAAACACTAAAGTTGGTATACTCGAACTCAAATCCTAAGGCCCTCACTTCCCACACCGTAGGGAGTGAATTTTATCCATTTACATATACGTTTGGAGGCCTAATAGACGGGAATAACATGTTGTGCTACGCAACCCCTTTAATAATTCTCAGTAAATTGGTTATAAATTGGGAGATTCGAACTAAGACCTCCCACTCCCCACACCCGAAAAAAACCAGCTAGACCACTGGCTAATTTGAACTATATTTACTGCTCAAGTAGTGTGTGTTTGTCATTCTGATTAGTCATACATTTAATTAGAAATGTTATTCTCTCAATTCATATTAAAATAAATATAGTTGTGATTCATGATCTTGGATGTTGGTTTTCATATTTTTCTTTTTGTTTTCTTACAGGTGATATTTTTAATTAAGGAGGGTTGGGATGGCTTCAAAACGGATTAACAAAGAATTGAAAGACTTACAGAAGGACCCTCCACTCTCTTGCAGTGCAGGTTTTTGTGTATTTAATTTTTTTCTGTAATGGCTAATAGGAAAAAGGATTATTTGGATTAAGTTACATGCTCTGTTTTAATTGTACTAGTAATTATAAAGTTACGTGTATAAATTTGTAGGTCCTGCTGGTGATGATATGTTCCATTGGCAAGCAACTATTATGGGTCCAGCAGATAGCCCATATGCTGGTGGTGTGTTCTTGGTATCTATACACTTTCCTCCTGATTACCCATTCAAGCCACCCAAGGTAATTTATGGGATATGGATTTTCTCTATATAATAATTTATTTTTCATATGTTATGTATTGAACTTTTGTGCTTTCTTGTTTAACATTATGAGAGTCCTTATGATATCTATTTGTAAATAGTTGGAAAAAGCCTTTTGGGATTGCTATTTAGCTGTTTTAAAACTTATATGATAAGAATGAAATTTACCTTGGAGCCAAACTTTAATGACTTTTAATCAAATATTTTCGACATAGTGTTTTTTAATAGTATTTTTTCTTGTGAAAATACAACATATTGTTCGAACTATGAACTGAGCACTGGGGAGGATTTCTAAGTCTAACCTCTGTGTGCTTTTATGGTTAAATTTGGCTTGTGGTCATTGATTTTTCATTTAATTTCATTGTGGTCTCTAAATTTTAGTTCAAGTCTGAAATAATTGACATTTCGTTTTAGTTCCATTGAAATTATAAGCAAAAACATTGATGATCATAGGCGATATTTACCCCATATTGGGGAGTGTTTGCTCAGAGATGAAATGAATGTCTTGTTTCACTAAATTTGTTTTCTCAGACTCAATTTTTGTTCATCAACTTCATTTATTTATTTATGAGCAAATGAAATGTTTTGCCAGGTTTCCTTCAAGACAAAAGTTTATCACCCGAATATCAATAGCAATGGTAGTATTTGCCTTGACATTCTCAAGGAACAATGGAGTCCTGCACTTACAGTCTCAAAGGTACGTATTTAGCTTATACTGTGTATATAATTTTTTAAGTTTTGTTCATTGAATTCTTAAATTAGGTAAGTGTCGAAATTGGACATTATGGTGTTCATATTTTTAGTAAATTGGAAATTCTTAATCAGGATAAGTGCCAAAATTAGATCTCTAGCCTCTTGCTATACTAGATAGATATTCAATCATTGAACTATTACCATGATAACATTATTAAAAGTCAATTGTCGTAAGTCAAGATTGGATGCTGACTATTAGACCCTATATGCGGTATTGGTATTTTTTGTACATTAAAATTTTTTGAAGGGAATAGAAATTCAAATTTTAGTTTTGTATTTTTGGTACATTAGAAATTTTTGAAGAGAATGGAGATTTAAATTTTAGTGCTTATAGACACTTTATTAATGTATTATTAGCTCCTATAGACACTTGATTACTGTATTGTTAGCTCAATAGCAACATTTTGTTAATGTTTTAATGTAAATGCAGGTTTTATTGTCAATATGCTCTCTGCTGACAGATCCAAACCCCGATGATCCTTTAGTGCCTGAGATTGCTCTTGCCTACAAGACTGATAGAGCCAAGTATGAAACTACAGCTCGATCCTGGACCCAGAAATTTGCTATGGGCTAGAAGCTCTTTATCTGAATATATTATAGGTCTTGGTTGTATAAAAATTGGGTTTTTCTTGGGTTCTCATGGTGTGTGTTTTCCATTTGTTAAAGTATATTTTTATTTGCAGCTTAAGAATCTATGAAACATTAAGTTATTAGGTATTTAAAGTTTTCTTTTGCTGTTATATTTAGTTTCTTTTGAATATTTCTTGCTCAAATTTTGTGTTAAACTCTTAGGTTAGGTATATAAATATTCATAAAATATGATACAGTAGTTTCTCAGTCATTTGTGTAGTTCAATTTCTTCAGTATCTAATCTTGCTTTATTTTTAGTTTTTATTCAATTTGGTTATATATGATCAATCTTTCTAATGTAGCTGAGAAGTATGCAACTATGCATTGAAATTGGCTTTTTGGGCATTCCAATTGAAACGACTTTCTTTAAATTTCAGCAATCTTGGAAATGAATTACTTTTATCATTGAAATTCAGTTAATTTTCATAATTTGTTTGGCATAATGTCATCGGGCCCAGGTCAACGCCAACAGCTCTGGTGCGTGTTTGTGTAGCTTGTCACTAAGCACAAGTTGGTCAAATTATCCGTCGATTATCATATTGTGCAGCTATGGTATGTGGTAGCAACCCACCATACCTGGAGCCATCAGTTGTCGTCTTGGCTCCCTAGTCATTCCTCCTAACTCGACTTAGGTAGTTAGGTTACAAATTACAATTATACGAGTGTGAGAAATTACTAGATTTGAGAAGAGCTCTCCAAATTTTATTTTTATTTTATTAAAAACTCTCTAAAAATTGCAAAAATCAACCCCTGACGCATACCCCAATTTTTACCTTTTCTTTTTTCCGTGGTATATCCTACATGTATAAGAGGATAAAATAGACTAATAAAACTAGTAATTATCATAGGGATCGTAACAGTGTTGGATTTGGATCATGTTTTGCAAAATTCGAGCCGACTCATTTAGGAATAATATTATATGTTTTGTCATTTATCCCGTTTTGACCCACCTCATTTAGCAAATGAAATGGGCGGATAATACTTGTTTAAATATTTTTTTTATTTTTTTTAAATATTTAATATTATTTTATATATATTTATTTATTTATTTATGTATTTTATATAAAATAATTATAAATTAAAAAATATATAAATATAATATTAAAAAAATAAAAATATATATAATCGGATCATATTCAAGTTAATTATCTTATTATTCGAATCCAATTTAAATATAAATTAAAATAATTATTCTATCCTGTTTATTAAATAATATTTGCCCCATTAAAATCGGATCAAAACAAGTATCTAATAGGATGAATAAAATTATCATCTCTAAATTATCATAATATAATTGACTAAAGAAAGTTTTCAAAAAAAAAAAGTTTATGAAAAAGCTAGATAGGAAAGTATCCAAATCAAGAACTCACATTTAAGAATTTTGTGAATCAACTCACAAGGACTTCTCTTGAACTTTCTTCCCTCTTCTATCTCTTCCTTGCATATTAGGGATTACAACGAGGAAGTGGGAGTGAAAACCATCCTCTCTCCATTCTCGCCTTAACGGAAAATTTTTATTTTCGTCTCCGTCTCATAAATGGAGACAATTTAGTTCACATTCTCATCCTTACGGGGATCGTTATTCTCTACTTAAATTTTATATTATTAAATTTATATATTTATAAAATTTATAAATAATAGCTGAAAATAAAAATAAATTTATTTAAAAAATATTACTAAAATTCAAATACATAAAATATTAAATAAATATAATTAAAATATAAATATGTCTAATACATTAAAAATATTATGTAATTTTAAATTATTAAAAATTTAGCATATATAAAAAAATGAAAATACTTAAATAAATTAAATCTAATAAATGCAAAGACTTTCAAAAAATTACAATCTCATAAATATTTATATATTTCAAAATTTATTATATGAATTAAATATAAATTTAAATAAATAATTTGCATGTGTTAAAAAAATAATTATTAAATAAACACTAATAAATAGTTTTGATTAATAAAAATAAAAATTCTAATGCATATGTGTTTATATATATACACTAAGTAATATAATTTTGTAATACATATAATTATATAATTATAATAGCGGATTCTATGAAAATGGGAAAGAGGATTCATTTTTTATCCCCGCCTATTTTAATTAACGGAAAAAAAAAATTCCTATCTCCGTCTCTATGAGAAGAGAAAATAAAAAACTTTCACCCCAAAATCTGCGCAGAATGCCATTCTTATTGTATACTAATAATAATTAGCATGTGTGTATGGCACATTAAGAGAGAGTGGCTGTCCAAGAACATAATAAATGAAAGCCAACCTAGCAATATCAACTAATTATTGAAATTCATGATAATTTAAAGTTTCCTCTATCCTCTTTGATTAGATAGTGATGGGCATTACTATTGCCTTTTTTTTTAAAAAAAAAAAAATGCAGTTTGACTCTGGTTAAAATGCAAATTCAAAATTTTTTAATTTTAATTATTATTTTCTTTTTCAAAACCCTAATTCACAAGCTCAAACTGTGACATACATAAGACATTTTGCCGGAATTGGTTATAAGGGATCATTCTCTTCTTCTGTCTCTTTCTTTCCTTCTTGTCCTTATATACCCACCACCGTCCAAAGAATCAAAAAGCTGCATTTGCTCATACAATAGCAAATTCAAGAACCTAAAGTTAAAAATTATAAAGAAAAAAGAAAACTTCCAAATGGGCAATTAGTATTTTTTTTTTCTTTCTTTTCAAGCATTTCCCCTCTCTGGTACTGAACTCAAAATCTGTGATTTTCTTTTTTTATTTTTACCCACAATATTTTCATGTGAATCATTATTAAAGATAAAGGTATAGCATTCTATATTCATTTCAAAAAAAAAAAGGTATAACATTCTATATAAAGCGACCCTTTTTCTATGATCATTTACCAATTCTCAAAATCAAAATATCTCTCATCAAAACCTTCTCATTTTACATCTATCCTCCAAGAAACATGAAGCTTTTCTTTATTTTTGTTATGCTCATTCTGATCTTTCAGTTGAAACTATGTAACATTGTTTGATTAAAGTACTTTAAAACGTACATGTGATTTTTTACTTCTTTTTTTTGCATTTTTTTTTTGGGACATTCAGTTCTCAGTACTGCTGCAAATTCTCCGGAAAATGTGAGTCTTTTTTATTTTTATTTTTGCTTACTTTCTACTTTTCTGATAAATAATTCACATAAATTTGAAAAGTTGAAATTGGGTAATTTTATTTTGTAATTTCAATCAGGTGTCTAATTTTAAAATTAATGTAATTTATTTATAACCAATGTTTTCAGAACCGGATCGGTTAAAAAACCAGTAAAAATAGAGAATCAGAGGGTCAGAGGTCCAACCAGTTAAACAAAAAAAAATCCATATACATATATATGTATATATAATTTGACATTTATTATATATATAAATATATATGATGAAAATAAATATAATATAATTATGACTAAATTAAGAAACTATATAAAGTT
Organism: Aleurites moluccanus; assembly: GCA_948193065.1. Taxonomy (NCBI): domain Eukaryota; kingdom Viridiplantae; phylum Streptophyta; class Magnoliopsida; order Malpighiales; family Euphorbiaceae; genus Aleurites; species Aleurites moluccanus. Next base: position 16,354 of record CANXYC012037156.1, on the reverse strand, counting down.
ATATTTTTTATTGTATCAATCCAATCCAGTAAGTCAAAAGTTATATATATAATAAGTTATGAATATTCACTTGCTCAAATATCTATTTACACAACAGAATAACATGTAATAGAATCATGATTTTGGTATCAGGTAAAATTAAAACAGAACTATTGAAATTCTCTTAATTTCTTTTAATTCAAAATGGCGTCGTTTTGATAAAAAATTTTTAAAAAAAAAAATGACATGCTTGAACAAGAAAAATCGATCTGATTCGACTAATTTACCGATTCACCAATTTTTTTTCGATTCTTCGAGATGGGTAAAAAAAACTGACCGAGCCGATTCTTAATTTGATTTTTAATTTTTTAATTTGACCAACTAATTCGATTTGATTTTAATAACCATACCTATAACTATAATCACTGGATAAATGATAATAAATTCAATGAAATTCATTTTTCGTTGGTATTCCTACGAAGTGATTATCAATGAATTACAATCCATCATCGATAGTTGGATATTCTCTTGTAGTGTTTGTAATTTTTATATTTTATTTGTAGATTGATGCCATTTGACAAGAAACATCATTATCATCATAAGAAATCAGCAAGTTTAATTTTGACATATACATGTGGCAAATTCAACTCTACCACTAATATATATATATAAATTCTAAACATACAAAAGCAGATCGAGTCTTATGTACGAGAAATGTGTTTATATATCATCTAAAAATTATTAATTTCTTTTAATGTGATTTAGATTGCGGTTACGCATGTGCAAGGAGATGCAAGGAGTCATCAAGAAAGAATAGAGCATGTAAAACTTGTTGCGTGAGAGGCCGTTGTGTTCCTCCAGGCACCTATGGTAACAAGCAAGCATGTCCATGTTATGCAAATCTTAGAACCCATGGAAATAAGCCTAAGTGCCCTTAAAATTTGATGCCTAAGTGGCTTTTTATTAATTATTAATCTCTGGTTAGTTAATAAATTGTATGATTGATCACAAGGGAGAATAAGATCAAGCTATGTTATATGTATATATGCTTAATTAATACTGATTATTTGTAAGAGTTGGACAACTTGATTCTTTAATTATGTAACTAATTATTATTAATGTTTCAAAATTAAAGTAAATTTGTCTATTTTAAAAGGTTTTGGATTAATTGTAATTTTTTTTTTTTATCATTTTGACTTTCTGTTTTATTTCCAACTTTTCAATTTGGGAAAAGAAAGAAAGCTCTTTTTTTCACCATTAATGTACACTCTTGAATCTTTCAATAAAGATATATTTTCCATGATAATAATTAATTAAGATATAATTTGAAAAATAAAATTAAGAGAAAATTAATTAGAGTCCGTCAAATTTTTTATTTACACTTTAAATGATTTTAAACGTTATCTTCTGATATTTTAAATTCAATCACACATACATTAGAAAAATAAATAAATTAATGGATGGACTAATTGTATGGTTATTGGTAAAATCACATTTATATATATACTCTTTTATCTGAGACTAATGGACATATAATTATAACTTCTAATTATCCAGGATTTCCATTTCAATACACAGTTATTGTATAAATAGTACTCAATAGCAGAGCCATTATTTAGGGCAAGGCCTTCTTCTTCTTCTTGTAATTATTTAGGGGCAATAACCCTATAAATTAAGGTATTAAATTAAATTAAGGGCACTTGTGCCTACCCTTATGGGTTTTCATATGGGCATAGCAAGGGCAGACATCTTCATTGCCAGAAGTTCCAGGTGGGACACAATTGCACCTCTCACAGCATGTATTGCATGCCCTAATGCACATCTTGTGCCTTGATGCCTTGCTGCACCTATAATTACACTTCGACTTGCAATCTGAAATTAATTAAACAACAACAGTTAATTATTTAATTAAATTATTCCATTAAAATCATGCATGCTTAATTAATTAATTAATTACAAAAAAAATTACTAATTAATATATTAGTAAATAAAAAGTATTTATATATTTTATATTGCTATTTGCACATATGCTCTAATTATACAAATTTTAATATGTAAGTTTTATATTTACATAATTAATTACTAGTTAACATAATAATTCCAAAAAAATAATAATTATAATAATAGATTGTTAAGGGAAAAATAAATAAATGTATTTGAACAATGGAGAAATATATATATATTTGAGGTCAAATATATCCAAGTGATTCCAATAATAAAAAAAAAAAGATAGGTTTTTTTACCTATTTTTTTGGCTTCAACTGCATTGATCTCCAGCTGAAAGATACAGAAAATAAAAAGATACAGAATAGGTAAAGATACTGAAAATAAAAACTATTTTTTTACCTATTTCCAATAAAAAAAAAAAAGCTTTAATTATGCTAATTAACCAATACAAAGATACAGAAGATCAAGAAATACAATCCTTACTTCTTATCTTAACAAGAAAACCAGAAGCTTACTGATAATAAAAATCCCTAATACCTTAATCAAATATATTAATTAAAATTACACAGTTAATAATTTAGTAATAAATGATTCTTCTAGTGTAGAAGGTAAATTATAATTAATACACTAATTATTAAATAAAGAAACTACTAAAATCTAGTGGTTTTTTTCTTAACACATCATGCTTTGTTTTTTTTGTTTTTTTTACAATTTTGATTACTTCATCATAATATAGTTAAATTTCAAATATATATAAAATTAATTATTCCTTAATACATCTTAATTAGGTTAATAAAAAAGAACACTAGAAACACACACCTCATGTATTAGGAGGACACAAAATATTGCCAAGACAAGTGTTGTCTTGATTTTGGCCATTTCAAGCTTTGCTTAGGGCAGAGAAAAGACCTCAAGAATTAGAGAGAAGACTAGCTACGTGAAGAGAGGAGTTTGGTACTTGGAACCTCTAAGGCTATGCCTTTATATATAAAGGTGTGGTGATATATGAAGTCATTGCCTTTATTAATTATGTGCATATCATAATTAATAATTATGTGATTAATGCCAATAAAACTTTAGCCCTCAATGACTAATTATAATTTTTTTCTTCTGTTTTTTAATATTTTTGTAAACTACTCTCGAAATAAATTTATAATGAATTATTTATTTTTCTTTATTAATTAAGTTCTGATTAAAATTCAAATCATAATTTTATAATTTAAATTTTTAATATCATTATTTATGTTTTTTCGCGATAAGATAATGAGCTAAATATCAACATATTGAATAATTATGCTTTATTTTATTGAGAAAAAATCAAATATGAAATAATTTACTAATAAATATTCAAAAAAATAAATATATATATATATATATTATTAAGGAAGCCATATGTAGTTTTTTTATCGTCTCATGAAAAGTTGATGTGAAATAAGATTCATAAATGGAAGCCAAATCTATATATGAGTTTGATAGCTTTTAGTGCCCATAGAAAAAAAAAGTTTATGTATCTTTTGTGAGAAAGTGCCTTTAATAAAAGATTTATAATTTATATTTTTTTATGTGGTTTCATTATTAATTAGGTTATTAGGCTGCAATAGCTCAAACAATTGAAGAGCTTATAAGAGCATTTTCAAGGGCTTCTTTATATATTCTAAATTTTATATAATAAAGAGTCAATAATAATAATAATAATAAAGCATTTTTAATGGTATTCTTATTTTAAAAAGTATTTTTTTACATAATAAAAATTATTTTAATTAATTTTTAAATATGAAAAGTATAAATTTATTAAAATCCAATTGACTTTTTAATTAAATAAGTGAGATAATTAATAAATATTATGTATAAAATATTATAAAATTTATTAATTAAAGTTAAAATAAAGAGTGAAATTGACTTTCAGAGTTAAACTCACTCTTTATTTTAAATTTAAATAATAAAAAATATGTTAAATTCTTATTTTTTATATTAATTTTTTATTATAAAGAGTTTAAGATAATGGCTCCGTAACTCCACAATCATTAAATGGAATATGCAATAATAATAATATTGTGCGTTTTGACTTAATGGTACTTGAGTTACCTTCAAGCAGCTATTAAAAATTTATTATTATGTTATAATTTTTTATGGTCACAAATTAATAGTGTTTCATTGTCACAACAGTTTTAATTATCGTAAAATTTAAATTATTAGTTATATTAATGACAATAAAAAAGGTTGTTATACAAATTTAAAAATTACGTGACAATTTAACATAAATTATTAGAAATTATAATTCATAAATTTTGATATTATGACAATTATTTTATTTTTGTAATTAAAATATTATTTGTGATAAATATAATTATTACATAAAATTTTTAAAAATAAATGACAAATTTAAATTTGTAAACAGTACGAGTAACAAATAAAATAAATAAAATCATGACATTCATAAATTGACGTTAAATTTTCCAAGAATTTTTTTTTTACTTATTAACATTTATTTATTTATTTAGGTAAAAAATTAAAAAGATAAATGCCACTTTTCCCCTCACAGTCTCTATTTCATTCAGTTCTTGTTTCTTTTCTATCCATTTGTTAGATTTTTTTTATTATTATTATTTTTGCAAAGAGGTAGTGGTAAAAGAAACCAAATCAATCTGTATATTATTGTATCCTAAAATCAAGGACCACTTATTAGCATGCTATTAATTTTTTTTTTCTTTTTTTTTTAATGTGATAAGTTAGTATAATATTAATTTATCAATAAATTGTGAGTTATTAAAAGGGTGTTTGGATAGAAACCCTGTTTTGAAAATAGAGTTTTAAAAAAATTATCATGCCTATTTTTTTTATTTTAAATTTCAAAACGGCATTTTGAATTAATTATTTAAACACTCAAAAAATTATATAATAATTTTAAATTTTAAAATGATATTTCATATCTATTTTAAAATTTCAACCACCTCCTAAGTATTGCTAAAAAACAAGGAAAATAAGTAAAGATGAAAAAAAACACAGAGGTATTATTGAAGGATTTTTGCTTTGGTAGAATTACATATATACTTTAAATGAGATTCATTAATGGGTAAACTTTAATATTATTGATTCTTTATTAAACTTTAAATCAACCCACAAATAATAAATTTAAATTCGGTATAATTTTATAAGGATATATTAATTTCAATATGAGTTTGAACTCTAAAAGTTTCAAATTTGTAATGTTATTTTTTTTTATTCTAAGATATACCATTATTTTTTCAAATATCATATTAAATAATAAGTTTACAAATAAAAATATAAATCATCTACGACTTATAACTTTAGATTTAAATTTTATTTTTTAATGATGTAAAGATTTTAAATTAATTTTCATTTACATTGATAACAATTTTTAGATTTTTTTAGAAGTAATATATATTTAGAAACTTTTACTTTAATAGTAATATAAAATATTTCTATTTTATTATATCAATTGATATACACAAGTTATCGGTTCTATCAATATTATTAATTTTTTCATATATGCAAACTTAAAATGCATTTATAAGGTATTTATACAAGTTTATTTAAATTATAGTAATTTTATTCTTAAAATTTAATAATGTGACAATCAAATTTTATCACAATAATTAATTTAGGTGATAATTTTTAATTTTGTGATAATAAATATTATCAATAATTAACTTTTATATGACAACAAATAAAGTTGTCATGATATTTAACAATGATTATTCATATATAAACTTTGATTAATAATATATTTGAGACAATAAAATTATATAAATAATAATTCATATTTCTTTTATGTGATAATATATACATTTATTATCACAAATTTAATAATTTTTTACAGTAAAAATTATCACAAATTGCAATAACTTTTAGCTACGAGATTTTTAACTACAAGTTGACAGTTACTTTTTTTGTCACTAAATTTTTTTCTGTGACAAACTTATGAATATTTATGACAACTTTAATTCACAAAAATATATGATTTTTGTAATATAACAACTAATTGGATATTACTCAATAAAATAATAGTAATAATCTCTACTTGCAAAAAATAATTTATTTTCAAGAACTGAAAATAAATATTAAAATTATAATTACATAATTATGCAAATTTTCTGGCTTGCCGCCCATCTAGGTAACCATGGTTTTCATGCTATACGAAAATAACATTACGTGTGCTTTAATCAACTATTTAACTACACGTTCATATCAACATGCATGCATTTAGCAACTTTCACTTGTTTTCCTTTGCAGGCAACTGCTTGTGTTTATATATACGTAAATGAATTAAATGAATCCTTAATTATCAAACACTTTCTGTTTTGATCATTTTCTTTTTCAATTTTACAGGTAATATCACGAGTCAGATTTCATGTATCAAACTAAATTTATTTTCGTAGAATTTAATTGGGGTTGACTTGGTGTGTATAAATACATGAGGAAATGATTGTATATTGAAAAATATTGAAAATAAGTATAGGGTTTATGCATCTTTATGGCTAAGACTTTATTATGTTGCTACTCATGGTTAAATTGTCCATACTGATGAAGACTTATAATTGACAAAACCTATTTGTATATATTGAGATAATTTAGTTAGCACAAATTCATAAAAACTCTTAGACGTCAGATTATGGATTAATTAATATTAATATGATAAATTAATTAAAAATTCGGATTTTTCATTTATACTTTTACCCTTTTATTGTTATAGTTTATTTGATATTGAAATTAAAACCTATTTTAGGAAAAATACTTTGTTAGATGTTATTGGTAAAACCAATTTGAAATAGTTGTTTATATGTTTTGAGTCCATAATGAAAATAAAATTTAATTGCTCCCTTGTTAATATTTCTTCTTAACAGTTGTTTAAACAATAATGTCAAACAGGAGTCTTAGCAAGCTAGTCCTAATTTGAAAAAAAAAAAAAAATTCTAGCCATTTCATTCATCAGCAAATCCTGAGATCCATAAAGATGGAGTTAGGGGCATTAGATTTATAGTTTAATGAATTTGGTCAAGTTCAATACAATTAGCTGTTTAAAAATAAATAGGCTTATTTTGTTATAAGTTACGCTTAGCCTGTTGCCATGCCAAAGATTTGATCATCAGGGCAGCTTCAGTTAAGGTTTCACTTTCAATCTAAATCAGTAAAACACAGTAAATTCATGTATTAATGGACTAACATTGTGATCTAATTAACTAATAAACAATTCATGCATAAAAAATGTACAGCAAGGAACAATTTGCATGATGCTCCCTTTCTTATATGAAAAATTATCAACATTTTGCCACAGCTAAAACCGAACCCAGCACCTTGTGCATTGTGCCTTACAATCTCCCTTACAGTCAATATTGTAACCTAAAACTTTTGGATTTCGAAGAAGAAGATTTCGTAAAGTTTTGCCTTTGATTCCCCAATCCTTTTCAAGTATCTTCACATTAGTCCTCAATTCATGTTTGAGGCTACAACCAAGAACTTCAGGAAATTTTTTGACCAATATGTATAGATCATCATCAGAAAGGCCAAGACTCCGTAGATAATCTAATATTTCACTTGCAAGTTCAAATTTTGGAACTTCTTGCTTTCGTTCTTCGCCCCAGTAGGGTGAATGCACATGGCCAAAGGCTTTTCCAAGCATCTTGTCTTTCTCCTCAATACTGAACTTGAATGCAGACAGGGCTTCTCTGCATGCTTCCCATGATTTCTTGTCGTCATCGCTCAAAGTTAAGTTGTCAATTTGTGCAGTAGAATGAATCATCCATTTCTTAGGAGGAAAACGGGAGGTTCAAGATCCCTGGATTGCATTTGATGGAAGAGCACCAGAGAAGTTCACATTCAAACAGGCAATAATAGGTGTAGTCGCATGATCAGGCTGCAATGAGAAGTTTCAAAATTATAGGGCTAAATACATCATGCATTAATGAAGAAAAACAAAATGTTCCCTTCTTAACCAAATGTTTGTCAGCCTGAAATCTAGGCACTAAGAAATATATGTGTGAAGCACAAAACAATGACCCAGAAATATATGAAATACTCGAAAGGAAATTGCAACTTGCATCATACGCAAATAATGAAATAATTTGGATCTCAACACATCACATACATCTGACAAGAAATAATTTCGTCAGATGCCCCAAAAATGCACATACATCTCCAGACCATAGAAGACAACAAGAACTGAACCAAGGACTTCTGATCAAACCAAGCAAAAGCCCTGCCATCTAAGCTGTGGATTGGGTGAAGTTTAATGTTTAAAATACTCATGTTGTGAAAAGCCAGATAAATGTTTTGACAGCATGACAGCTAGAACTTGCAATGCATTGCAAGCAACTTGGAAAAACAGTGGCAGATATGGAAAACTTCAGGATGCACTCAACGGAAAAGCAACTTATTCAATATCACCAATCAATTATTAAAATTTTATCTTAACTTTAGGTGCAATATAAATGAGATGGGTACTTTAACTTCAGCAATTATGTCATTACAAATGAAGCAGCTTTTGGCTGAAAGATAACTCATGAAAAGTTCTTGCTTCTTTAGATTTATTACTACTTGGATATCTTGATCCCTTTCCATCTTAAAGCTTTGGTTTTAGAAATTTACACTTGTGCAGCATTACGTTATTCCTTTGCAACCACAAATTTGAGTTCTGGAAACAGCCTCTGAAAAACCTGCGTGTGAGGCTGCATTCCATAGACAACCTTCACAAACCAGGGAGAGCCTTGTGCACTATGGATGCCTTTAATGTCAGATGTTTACACTTTAGCTAATATTCTAAGATCAACCAGCTACACAAAAAGCATCAACAAACCACCCAAATAAGAAATAGTAGTTACATTAACTAGATGTCCTTAAGAAACCAATCTATCTCAATGCAAAAAAAAATAATTTCAGGCTTGAACCCATTTAAAAAAAAAAAGGAACAATGTGGTGAGTTTGCCTCATTGATGATACTGTTTTATTGTTAGAAATAACTAAAATGATCCTATATTAACAATGGTTCCATTATTAAATATCTATTTCTTTCTATAGCAGGAATCGCCAGTCCTTGCATCTGGTATTGATCTAGGAATGAGATATGAAATGGTACTCACATATAAAAAGCTTAAATATGTTGTAGAATCAAAGGTTAACAGAGGAGAAACTGATGATCTTCCTAGCATCCCTGCAGTGGAAGAAAAATTTAATAACAAAATCGAAAAAATAAACACGATACTAAGGTATAACAAATAGGAAAAAAAAAACAGATAAATGAACCTTCACAATTTTATTCAATGAAGAGAAAAAGATAATAACATAGAGGATTTTATGAGTCCTATATTATTTTTACAATCATTTTTACACTGCCGAGGGCTGACAATTACTAACCATGCTGAACCTATTACATTTACATAGCATCTAACATCATCACATCAACTTAGCAAAATATTAACAGCAATCAATTGGGACCAACTACATTATTTCTTATTCATCATTTAGCTCAGTTTAAGGCCACAATGTTGATAAAATATTGGCAAGCTTGTCCTTCTGCATTGCATCTTTCTAGCACCCTTCATTCTTATCTATTCCCCCAAGCTGTAACAACAAAATCGTGGGGTTTAACACATGAATACTTTTCCTCCATCTGCCCTTCTATGGTTATATTTTCCAAAATACAGTTCAATTACATAGAATGAATCCTCCGTTTTCTTAATCTCTATGCAAAAATTCTCTTGGAGTGCTAGAATGTCAATTTAGTTTTATAAAGATATCAAACCTGCTGCAACTTCCCTTCTTTATTAAGGTTTTAGAACAATTGTGTTGAGGTATACATTTATGCTTAGCACAGTTGGAAAAGGACTCACAGTTCTCTCGCACATATGCCATTGACTGTACCCAGTCAGCACCCGCCAAGTAAGGGAAGACACATCAGAGACCACTGTTCAAATGAGAAGTTAGTCATCTTGAGGACTATGAATTCCATATGGTTTTATGAAAACCAACTAAAGAGAGGAGAAGAAAGACCTTTACCTACATTAATATTCTAAATAGAAATGAAGATCAAGAGACAAAATCTCTTAGCTTTGGGGTTTCTTCTGGAAATGAAATGTAAATTAACATCTTACAGTGATCTCTCATGACGCATTTATCATCATTCTCTTCCAAAGTAAATGAATTTTCAATTATCAAGTGCATTTTGCAAAACCTTAGATTGCATTTGAATAAGAAATCTGAAATTTCAGTTTAAAATTGAATAAAATTAAAATATACACTTGCAAAAGAGGAGTGAAAATTTATTCAATCAAATGTGTGACGGTATTTAAAATTACACCTACTTCATAAAGTTTTCAAATTTATTACAAAATAAGTTTTCGTCCACATTTACAAATTTAATATGTAATCATGAATCAAACCAGCCAAAAAAAAAATTACAAATCCCATTTAAGTTTTCAACTTCATTTCTTAAAAAAAAAAAAAATAGCCTCTAACAAGAAATGAGTTGAGCCGGTCAATTTTCAATTTCGCAGACAGTAAAGCTAGGAAGGGAAGATCCAACAGTTGTTGATTCCATTATAATAAGTCCAAAGTACAACCGGCCGTACTTTTTTTTTTTCTTTTTTTAAAGTTTGGCTCTCTTCCACCACCACAATCTTATCTCTGTACTTCAGTGCACCTTTTCCATATCCTAAAAGCTTACCTTACTCATTGCTCAATCCTTGAATAACCTCCTTACAGAGATCAATCTCTTACTGCAACTAAGAAGATTGCTCTCCTTTCACACAATTGGAACAAAAGAAAAAAGCCCAAGATGAGACTACCCATTTTCCACAAGGTCTTAAATTTTCTTAGAATCTCTGTTCTTGTTTCCAAAATGAGGAAACCCAATATTCCCAAACTCATTTTCCTCAAAAAAATCCAGAAAGTTTAAAAGATTCATGCTGCTAAAGCACTATACCAATCATAGGTTTCTTGAAGATTATGTTTTCTCTGCTTCAAGTACTCCTCTAATTCATTACCATAAAAAGCAGTTCAAAAATATAAGCTATCAACATAATATATACTATGTCTATATGTTTTTCCTCTATAGATGTTTGGGACTGAAAGTTGAAGTTGAGGAAGGAGAAATTTATTACGGATTGCCATTGGAAACAGTACTGCCAATATCAGCAGCAGCAATTTCTGCTGGGCAATATTTGCAACAATTGGATTTGGGGATGAGGAAATAGAATCAGTTGAATATATTAATTTCAAAGGAAACTAGGAAAGAAATTTTAGAATTTTCAAGAAAATACCCATTACAAAATTCCGAGTAAATTTTTGCATTCAAGGATAGTACCAGATTATAAAGGAAAAAAAAAACATTAATTGAAAAGAATCAAAACTACCCATCTTTATTTCTAACACAGATAAAATCTTTCACAACTATATTGACAATTTGACTGTTTTTAAAGCTAATCCCTCATTATATCAATTGAAATATAAACAAATGAAGACGTGAAACTGAATAATAACAAATTTTCAAACTGAATAATAACAAATTTTTAAGTCGGAAATGTAAAAGCAATACCTGAGAGATGAAGGGAGCAAATTACTTGCCACCAACTTTACACTTTGAAATATAGAGAGAGCCACAGTCCACAGATAGCAGGAGCCGACTCTGTCCTTGCGTTGTCTCCAACAACTACCTTAACGAACGATCCTCCATTGCGCTCTCAATGTGGGTCGTTTAGGAGTGTGAGAAGGTCTTGTTTGGTTGTAGGGATTTCTGTACCCCATATGTCGATTAGGATTCATCTTGCACAGGTCGGAGAATATCGTATACCATCATTGTTTATTTTTTAATCTTTTAGTATATGGTCTGAATTTTTCAATTACGACGATTCTAATTAAAATAATTATATATCATATAATTATAAAAAATATATATATGAATTTATTTTAATTAATTTTAATTTAATTTAATTTGGTCAAATTTCCCATTTTTCTTTGTTAATCTAATTTACATGTAATACTTTCATTAAAATAAGTTAATACTGTCAAATAACACAATTTTTCTTCATTAATTGGATATTAAAATATTGGCATCTTCTTTGAACAATAATAAGGGATTTGTAGTCATGGGATATGTATTTAATCACTAAATCCTACAAGAAATTCATTTATTATGTGTTTTCTTTATAATATTATGTCATGTTGTCATATTTAATTTTCTTTAAAATTAAAATAAAATAAAAAATTTATAATAAAATTATATTAATTGAAAATTTTTTTACTTGCATTTTGATATTTAAATAACTTAAATCTATATCGAATATTATATATCTTGTTTTAAGTATAATTTTTAATATAATTAATAAATTTTATTTAATTATCTAAAAAATAAATTTAGAATTAGACTATTTGAATTTAAAGTACTCATTTTTATTTTTATTTTTTAATTCTTTTATTTTTGAGTATTGAAGAGGAATAATCAAATTTGTTGATATAATATGTGCATTTGCTATTATATTAAGTTTAAGTGTCATTTTAATTTTTAAGGCTACTTAAAGATCTATTTGATTTAGCAATAATAGTCCGTTATTAGCAATTAATGCTCAAAGTCAGCAATTCATAATTAGTGATTATAATGACTTTAGAGTATTTAATAATCAATGTTAAAATTAGACTTACACTGTAAAATAATGAATAAAGTCATTATTTTACATAGTATATATAATTTTTTTTATTTATATATAACTAATATCTTTAATATTATATATATGAAATATAATAAAAATAACTATATAGATTTTGTTTTTTTAAGTAAATTTTAAATTATTTTGTGTATATAATTACAAGAAAGTAAATGATAGCTAGATATTTGTATGTATAATGTATGTATAATGATAAAATTATTGATTTAATATTTTAATTATAATTTTTATGATTTTGAGTTAGTTTATATATAAATTAATTGTTAGTTAGTATATTTATAATGCATTATTTCTTTTGCAAATTTGCAACATAGGGTGAATTCTACAAAACAATATAAAATTATATATACTCTCTGTATCCTAAAAAGATTGTGACTCTTTTTTATATATATATAATTTAAGAGTAAAATAAATAAAATATCATTTTTTTTTTTACACTTTTGGTGGTATAATGTAACACTCCATATTATAATACAATAGACAATAAGGAAGTAGAGAATCGTAATGATAAAATGATGTTAATTAAAAAATAAAAAGGCTAAAAAAAAAATAGCTATTGAAAAATACATAGAATTTTTAAGAATAATTGTTATAGAAAATTTTTAAAAATGATAATCGACAGAATTATCAGTAAAATTTTTTTAAATATTTTTAAAAAGTTTTTATAAAAATTACTGGAGAATATTTAGAATTAAGATTCTAAAACATTGAGAAAAAATAATATGAAATTTAATATGAAGTTTGAGAAACAAATAGATAGTAAAGAGATAAAAATGATAAGAAAAATTTGATTTTTGGAGGAATTTATCGGTAAATGATTTTTAATTAATTTTTAACAGTAATTAATGCAAATTTCTTTTCATGATTTAATTTTGATGGATTATGGATTAATTAAAAATAAATTGAAGTATATATAATAATTAAGGTGGATAAAAATGGATACAAAATAAGAGAGGAATTAAGAGATGTAAATTGTTGATTTTCAAAGTTTTGCCTAAACGGGTTTGGTATAAAAATTTTGTAGCTACAAAGGTTTAATGATTAAGTTGAATTGAGATACTAAGGATAATATAAGATTCTATAGGACTTGAATATTAATAATTTAAGGACTTAATTGAAAAAAAATTAAAAAGAATTGTGGTAGCAATTATAATTAAGAAAAATTATGGGCCAAAAGTGCAATTACTAAAAGTTGTGGGACCCACCAATAAAATATAATTTTTTATCAAAAATTCTGGAAAATTCTAAAGGATGGCTGGCCAAACCATTAAAAATGAAAGGATAATTGTCATTGACTTTTAGTAATATTCTATAGGAAAAATTATAAGTGTACATATTCTAGAAAACTCTATTTTTTTTTTTCCATTTTTTTCTATGTTAGTTTTGGTATATAAAAGAAAGAGTAGATTTGTATTTGAGAAAGGAGGGAGCCGAAACATACTAGAAAAATAGGCAAAAAATATTATTCCAACCCAATTATAGAAATCAACCAAAACTAAATAAGAAATTGATGAGAGAAAGATGAGTGAAGAAGGGAAGTTGATGGAAATTATGTCAAACTGTTTTGGAAAAAAAAAAAAAAGAAAGAGAATCATCCAAGTGCAAGGTAATGATTATAAACTTATCATTTTTAATTATATTTAAGAGTATCATGATTTTGTTTAGTAAATAATTGAGTTAATTGAGCTATGAAAGATGAAAATGAACTAGAGTTTAAAAGGGATTTTGAATTTGTGTTAAGGCAGTAGCTTGTAATTCAAATTATGAATTTTCAATGTATAAATTTGAGATTGGTCAAAACATAAAAGTTGTAGATAAATATGTTAATTTGATTTATCTAAAAGTAATTTCTAAAATTCGAAGTGAGGAAATAGTTATTAAGAAAAAACTGTGACTGGCTCAAAATTAAGGTTTCAGGGAATTTGCTACTTTGTTTTTATTGTACAGAACGTTAGAGGCAGAATTAGAAGAAGTATTCAAAATTAAAAGTGTTCATTTATATCTTATCTATAGTCTTAAAAGGATTTTTCAATTTTATTTGTAGTTTATGAGATATTTGGTCATAAGTATCACCTGCTAGAATTTATTGATAAATATAATATAGACTACTGAATTCTATTAATATGAGGAGTTTAGATTCTGAATTAGAGAAAGTGTTAAACATGAAAGATGATTATTTATATGTTATATAAATTTAAGTAAAATGATTTTATAATTAGATGAACACAAAATTAGTTATGGGCATGGAAACAGGGTCTATTTGGATAGAGATTTCAAGACTATAGGTTAAGTTTGAAAATTTACTAATAATTGTGCAGTGATCCAAATAAATCTGAAATTTGGATATGTTATAATATTATGTGTCTATATTAAATAGGAAAAATAATCAAAGTAATTGAATAAGTATAAATTGAGTGATAGGCTAAAAAGTAGAGGTTGCTGAAATATGGTGACAAGGCAGAATAGGGCTGGTTGTAAGGTTAAGTTTAAATTAACACTATAAATTGTATAATAGTGGAAATAAGATGAATTTTGGATATGTTAGAACTTAATATATATAGTTTAATTAGAAACAAGAATTGAAGTAAATGGATAAATGTAGAGAGAGATATGAGTAATGAAACATAGGCTGCCAGTAAAGGTTCTTTATAGGCAAAACTTAAAACTTTGAAATTTGAGAAATTTTTTTTAATATAAGTAATGTAATTTTATATTAAATAGTATCTAAATTAATATTAATTAAATAAATAAAGTCAAAAATGAATAAAAGACTGATAGAAACTGAAAAATGTAAAGAAATAGAACCAAGGAAAATGAATGGAAATATGAAGTGCTCAATGAGGTGAGTAATATATATAATATTTTGCTTGTCGTTGCCTTTAAATTAAATTACCATGAAATTTTATTATTGGCTAAAAATATCAATTATATGATCCATGATTAATTTCATACCCTTTTACAATCCCAAATGTTTTCTTTCAAATGAATTTGTATGATTGGCCTAATGTTTCATGTATTGAATCATTCGAAATACTTAACTTATTTTTGATACTCAATGATTAAGTACTATATGTATAACATTAATGAAATGGCAGGAATTTTAATAACATTGTATACAGTGGTTTAATGATCCTAGCTAAGTGAGGGTTATGATTTTAGCCATGCGGTTTGATCAACCGTATAAATAAATAGGATGCTACCGGATTGTAGTATATGTTTAAGTAATCAATAATGATTTTGTCATTTTACGATATGATATGCTATGAATTTTTAACGTCAATATGAAACCAAATTCATATGTTAAATGACTTCAACTTTATGAATCTTTAATTGATTAATAAATCCATTATTATTATATATTTTATGCCATTATTATTTTCTTTGTGTGCAATGCCCTCACATAGTCTTATAAGTAAAATAATATGTATATTATTCACTAAGTATTATTATACTCACCTCGTAATTATTTATTATTTTTCAGGAACAAAGTTGTAGTGGTGACTGTTTCTCAAGTCATCCCTCTCTCCGACTTGGAACGTAAAAATAAAAAACTCCAATGTAATTATTTATTTTGAGAAATCATATTTATATACTTTTAGAGTTTCATGGTACTGTTGGGTAGGTAGTTGTGAGTGTATAAAAATATTTTATTTAATGAAAGTTACAAATAATATGAATAAGTTAATGAAATAAAGATTATAAAAGTGTTATAAATGTTAAAATACAATCGTGACTTAGTGTATATATATATA